>JADLZN010003373.1:0-40232 GCA_018155175.1 Sinocyclocheilus anophthalmus
TATCGCGCTATTCTCGCGTGCCGCTGCGCTTTTGTCGTCGCCTCTTTCTGAAACCAGAGCGATCGGATACAGCTGCAGATATCCATCTGATCGACTTCATGTCAAACGCTCGAGTGTCGCGGTGATATTTGTTTGCTGTTGCGAAATAAGGCATGAGACGGCATTATGGTGTGAATACTGGACGGCTTTTTGGTGAATTATGATGAATGCTGAATGTGAATACTGGACGGCATTATGGTGAATTATGATGAATGCTGAATGTGAATACTGGACGGCATTATGGTGAATTATGATGAATGCTGAATGTGAATACTGGACGGCATTATGGTGAATTATGATGAATGCTGAATGTGAATACTGGACGGCATTATGGTGAATTATGATGAATGCTGAATGTGAATACTGGACGGCATTATGGTGTGACTGGTGAATGTTGTCGCGCCGCCCAGCCGCTTCATGAGACAAAGACACGCAGCGCGACATGACGCTTCACCAGGATGAGCAGCCTTATTATATTAATAGGTCAAACCTGTGTGTGTGTAACTAACGATAGGAGTGCTTGTATGAGGCTTTAGGTGTATCTATCTGTCTGTCTGTCTGTGTATTAGTATGAGAACTTTTTCTATTTTGTATCATTTATCTTTATATGTGGGTATGCCCCTTAGACCCATGGAGAAAAACATAAGCATTAGATGCTGTGAGGATTTATACAGCTTCATTCAACTGTTCATTGCTGTATTTTTTAATTGAGACAGTTCTTGGCTATGGGATGCATTAAACGGATCATAAATGGCGTGTATAATGTTGCTAATGCTGTATCGTTTGATCTGTTTATCAGAGAATCAGTGACTGCTGCTGTCTAGAGATGTAACGAGTCATGATACTGATTTCACAATATGAGTTTCTCACAATTTTTAAAAACAAAATTAGATTTAAGACAAATTAAAAATGAAATATGCCCTTTTATTATTGCTTGGACAAAATGCAAACAATCCAACAGAGATTCTGAATGCATTCAGCCTGAGCAGTTTCCTCTAAATTATATTGTTAAATTTCAACATTTGAAGCAAAAACAGAATGGTCTGACTTTAGTTTTGTGAAACTATACTACATGAAACATCTGCAGGAAACAGAAGCAGCAGTTGTTGGTCGTGGGTCAGTTCTCCATCTCAGCCTTCTCCTAATCATTCGACACCAGCGCTCATGCAGTGCTGTGCTATATCTACACACAGGAATCAGCCTGAATAACACCAGGCTTTCTGAGCTGCTGGAGATGGATCACATGGTCTGTGAAACAATCACAAAAGCATCAGCCGCTGAGAGCGAGCGCATGTGCTGCTGCTGAAGCTGAGAAGATGCGCACTGCTGAGAAAGCTGCGATGACACCATAACCCGGTCACGTGATCATCACCTCCAGCAGCACCCGTGCTCAGGCGATTTATAGACATCAGCATCAAACGAAGACGTGTCTGAAACACAGAGCGCTAGTGTGAGAGGAGCTCTCAAACCTCGTGTAGTCCTCCATGCAGGAAGCCTCTGCGTGTACTTCCTGTTCTGTGTTGATCTGGACTCCATGCTGGTTTTCATCAGGATGGAGCGGTGCTCTGCTTGTGTGGAGATCCAGAGCTGCAGATCTACACGTGCTTTCTTCTGATAGTCCACCTCAGACTCTCATTAACTACACCTCGACCCTAACCTAACACTCTACGCATGCTCTCACCAGAGTTAAAGCACTGAGTTTGAGCTGGGATGCAGATGTAAATGAACAACAGTAACAAGAATAGTTTTGATATCTTCTGCCGGTGAGTTTAGACTCCACAGCCCGTGATTACATTAGCTGTGATCAAGCTCAGTCTCAGGTAAAGCCATGCACAGCTCTTCACGGTAAACACAACTATAGGGCTTCTAACTGGATGGATTTATAACACTCTGGTATTTGTTATGAAAAACTACAGCCTAAACACATTTGGCATAAATATAAACGAAAAAAACTGTGTTACTGTTCTTTGCTGTAATTATATTCCCTTGCTCTTATAAGTAGGGCTGCCACTAACGACTATTTTTACTTCGATCAATCTATCGACTAATTTATTGATTACTCTAAACGATTAATTTCCCACAAAAAAAAAATCAACAATTTTACTTAAAAATATTTTATTAAACTATATTTCATTAAACCAAATTAAATCCAAATTTCTATAAAATCCTTTTTTTAAAGCAAAAGTAAAGTGCATCCATCGCATTATAGAGTAAGATGACAACATACCCCCTGTTCTCGTCTACTACTAATACATTATAATCACATACACTTTATTAAAGGAAATGGACCAGAAATGTCTATTACCACCATTTATTTAGGAGAAAGGTACATGTGGCAGTATTTTCTGAAAAATAAAACCTAAAAAAACTTTAAAAAACATAAAATCAATTAATTGGAGATGCATTTGATTTATTAAAATGTAATGGAACCATTAAAATGGAATCCAGTAATATCCAATAATAATGGAAAACAGAATTAGGTAAAGATAAAACTGTAAAACTCAATTAATTAGACAGGCTTTTTGATTAATAAAATTTAATTTAAACATTAAAGCAGAGTATAGAAAAATGAAAATGGAAAAAACTGAATTTGGAAATAAAACTGATTTCATAGGGCCCTATAATTATAATTAATTTTTTGTGTTAATAAAAATAGATGTAAGTGAACAATAGCCTTTAAAATTACATATATAATAGCAATGAGGCAATAATAATTAGTTCAAATAATGTATCAAAAGCAAGAAATCATATGGTTTTTTTATTGAACAAAACTGTTAAAATACATATTGTATTATAAACAATAGAGCTAATGTATGTTACGCATTACAACAAAGGCCTGCAGGGGCGCCAGCGGTATAAAAAAAATGATGATTGTTTTTTACACATTGCTGTGCGATCTAATCCTGGTTTAATATTGACCAAGCACCATTTCATTCAGATGTCCACTTCATCTTTAATATTTGGCCATTTCTTTAGGACAGAGATGCTATAGCCACCGTAATTAAAAGAATATGTGGACATCAAAACGTGTAAACTCAGAGTAAGGGTTTGAGCTTTTATTTTGAAACTGCGATGTATTCTCCTGAGTTTGCTAGATTTATAAATGATTTAAATCTGATGAAATGGCGCATGTTGCGTTTCCAGATGAACGTTATAATAAACCCAAACACACAACAACATGCAGAGATGGAGTTTGAGCCGCTCCACACACGTGTGAATGATAACCGTTCCTGTGGAACTACTGTGAATAATTAAAGCGCATATACTGTATTAGAACTGCATCGCATATAACTATTTAATTAAATCGTAGCGTTTGTGAATTCACAATTATGCTTAATTGTGATCTTTAAATGGGTTTTCAATAGATCATGCAGCCTTGGGAGGAAACCGTCTAATGCGTAATGTGTTTTATGGATTCTCGTCCGTGAAATGCGTCACTTCCGGTATTTTGCCGGTTAGTCGACGCAGGCAAAATGAAGTTGAGGATTTTTAAAAATTGAATAGTCTAATAAAATCGACGAATCACGACAGCCCTACTTATAAGACATTTAGTGCCAGATTTACTAACAGCTTGCGCAAACCGTCTTTTGGCATTAAAATAGTACTGTCAGGATTCACTAAAGACGCGCAGTGAAGAATTAGCTCTGAAAACGCATGGACAGATATTTATGCGCCTGGCCTTATTGAGTATGCATTTGTAGGAGATTCCCTTTCAGACGCTGCTATTTGCTCCATTATTTAAGCCCAAAAAAGCCGACGCTCGTTTGCGCTGCTCTTGATAGACTGTTGGTCATTCTGGAAATGATCTCTCTGTGTCTGTTTGCGTTTAATTTGTTGTCAGGTGTGTCAGTAAATCACCCATCCCATCAGTGCTTTTTTTGGAATTGCGCTCTCGCGCTAATTTGCCCTGTTTAGTAAATCTGGCCCTGTCTATATTAATAACATAATAACATGTGAATCTAGCTGTAATACCACGGGTACGGTCAGTGTCATGGCAGTGAATTACGGTAAATGATCAGACTGGATCGTTGAGGGCACAGTGTTTCTCCTGTCTTTAGACTAGTGTAAATCACAGAGAGACTGTCAGTGCTAGGGGTGGTCTGAAACATCAGCTGTGTTTACTGCACAGTGCACTGACCGATGATCATAGAAAGGCTTCAGCCGAGTGAAATGAGCACATGTCGATGGGAAGGCTTTGAGCTGAAGTGACACGTGATGATGCTGTGATGCAGTGATTAGGTGCGTTCGACTTCATGCAGCACTGCGCAGACCGATCGGCGGCTGACTCAGCTGACTGCAGTTTCTCCAGAGCAGCTGCATGAGCGCTGATGACGACACAGCTGTTTCACGATTGGCCAAATTCACCACATGACAACAATCACGTGTGTTGCGTGTTTATTCTAATAATTCAGTTCCAATAATGCTCACAAATCTGTGTTTTAGAACAGTAAAAGCTTTTTACTGTATTCACAATGTTATATTGAGTCACGTTTATCATGAAAGCATATATACCCCCACTTTATTAGTATTTAAATAGTATATATTTACATTGAACTTTATTCTTGAACAGATGGCGCTGTATTAAGCAGTATATAAACAGTATATATCTGTTGCTCATGAAAACGTTTCTGAAACGTCTGTGTATTTGACAAATATTGCATTTAATTCACCTTATCTGTGATAGAGTATGCAAACACCGCATGTGTCACTAACGGGAGCAGAAAGTGTCCAGTTTGACGGCTCCGTTTTCAACTCCGCCCACGACTGCAAGCGGCTACTCTTGTTGACTGCCGTCTGTAGCCGTGCTTCAAAGCGAACGCACCTATTGTGTGGAGAACATGACGGATGTGTCCATCCGTGGCCAATCTGCCTCTGACCGTCACTGGTTTCCACACAAATCACTTGGTTAGAGGGCATTACCAGCTAGTTAGAGGTTTCTGTTGCATCTTAATAACACTACACTAAACCAAGCTCATGTGTCATACTTTATGTTGTTGGTTTGTCCAGGGTGTCCATATTACAGGCGCAACTGATAATCAATAAATCTGTTAAATTATTTATCTGATAAATCCCTTTTTTTCACACACAAGTCAATGTTATACAACAATGTGCAAGTCAACATTACCTTCAGGCTGAAAAAACATTATATTAAAGGGTCATGAAATATATAGTTCAGTCATGAAACTCAAGATAGCGCAGGCTGACGGGTTGTTAATGTAACTGATGATATTCAGAGAGTAAACGACTTGGAACAGCTGATTTGTTTTATGCCTATCTACATATGCAGCCAATGAGATTACTGCCTTGCATTTATATGGTTGGCTAGCTTTCACTTGAGATTCCTGCAGCGCGCTTTTAAAGTTCTCTGAAACCCTCCACCTTCCCCAGCTCCACCTGTATAGAGCTGCTATCGGGTTATTTTATATGCTATTTGTGCAGCAGCAGTATGTCTTAAATACTCACGGCACCGTATCGCTGTATGCAGTGGCAGTAGCAAGTTCTTACAGGGACCTACTAGGACCTACATACACAATACACACACTATCAAAACTGCTCCATGAGTTATGGGTGAACAGTCTCTCATGAGGAGAGATAAGCAGATGTTTGTGTGTTGTTGTAATAGTAAATGACACAGCACATGAGAACAGCTCCAGTCTCGTCAGATGAGGTGTGTTACAGATGAACATACGGACACTGTCAGGAACTATTTATCTAGCAGAAGGATGCCGTTCAATGATTTTACTTCAGAAAGTAATATATTTGTGCTTTAATACTGTGCCATTCAGCCATGATTATATTCACAATAAAGCACAGCCTTACTGCTTAAAATGTCTTTATGTTGATTTCATTTAGAGATTCATTGGAAAATTAAATGTATTAATTACAGATTTTAATGTTAGGTGCAATTAATCACAATTCCAGAATTCTGTGTAATCCGTAGGGCTGTAAAATCGATTAATTGTGATTAATCACTTCCAAAATAAACGTTTGTGTTTACGTAATACAGTATATGTGTGTGTACTTTGTATATTTATAATGTATATATAAATACACACACATACATTTATATGTTTAAGAAATATATGCTATATAAATGATGAAGACGCTGACATTCACCCGATGTTGATATTGTCTGCTGGATTCATATGGATTAAGATATGATTCTTATATTTCTTCTTGAAGCTTCAGAAGAGTTGCAGTGTTATTCAGCTGTGGTTGAATAACCTTTGACATGACGTGACTCTGCACACCGAATACAGCCGCAAACTGCTGCTGATTTTATTCTGTGTATGATTAAACCACAGAATAACATAGAGCGCCTGTGCTGCCATTTTAATGAACTATTTTTACATAATGAACTGTTTTTAATGTCTACATGTAAACTCCTGAAGTGTGACTCTTGAATGTAAAGTCCTGAAGTAGCACATGACCCTGGTGTTTGTTCGCAGAGCAAGTTCTGAGAGATTCCCCTGTGAAAGTGTAAATCAGCTCCTCTGAAACACTTCCAGTCTGACTAGACCTCGAGTCAGTATTGCTGTGTAATTCCTCCGTGTCCTTGTTTTTCAGATGAACCGCAACCTTCTGCTGCTCCTGCTCTCCTTCAGTCTCCATCAGGTACGCTTCATCTTTGCTGATATGCTGATGTTGTTTTGGTCTTTGTCGCATTCGATTATTTGCATTTCAGGGTGACGTTTGACCAGTGCTGAGTGATGTAAATGCAATGTCTTGTAAATTAACAACTGAAGAAACCTAATCAGCTCAAAGAGTGACAGACATGCTTGACTTTCACTGATCTGGCCTAGGGTTGTCATGATGCCAGTATCGACATGCCAATACCAGTGAGCTTTGTTCATTTTCAGTCATTTTAATACCACTATAAAAACTGAAATGCTGTTAAACACATTCCATCATTTCAAACCCCACCGATTCAAAATGCTTGTATGAATAAAGTGAAGTTAAAATGAAGATGTCTTGTTGTTTGGACTGTGAGCTCCTCCGATAGCATTGGAAGACTGTATTATTGTTATCCTTTTCTGTCTTTTTTGGTATTGAAACACTGGCACTATTGACAGCCCTAATGCAGTCAGTTTTGCTGCAGAATGTGTGGTGATCCTGGATCGGCTGAGACGAGTGATGGTGTTAGTCTTGATTTTAAAGCGTTCAGATGCCTTCCTTCTGACTTTCCCATGTCGCGAGAGAAGCCTGGTCTCCTTCAAGTCCGTGATGCTGTGCATCAGTTAATCTTTACTGCAAGCCTCTCTTAACGTCATCATATTTCATTCTTTCAGAGCAGATAGGCCTATGTATAAATAGATTTCAGAGAAAAAAGCACATGCTTTTACTGAAGGAGAAACAGTCTAGAAACATGATCAAACACTTGGAAATCAGAATCTCATCTTCACGTGTCTTCAGTAGTCACGATGTAGTTAGTTTGAAGACTGTGAAGCCTCACAGGATCATCCGTATCCCAGACTCCAGTTAAGCGCGGCTCATGTCTCATTCTGATCCCACAGACCGCTGCCATTCTCCATCTATAGCTTCACAGGCCAGCGCTAGTCTTGCTATGGATTCAGTGGGACATAAGGACTCGGCAGCATTCGATCCCGATGTGCTGAGCCAGTCAGATGACGACTTCATGTTCGAAACGAAAAAGAATCAATTCCAGGCTGCCAGGAGATCAGTGGAGGTGTCTGAGAGTCCGTCTCCAGACCTGGTGCAGGACGCGTATGATGAAGCTCATGCGCAGTCAGAGGAGCTCGAACAAGACACTGATGCTGACGCACCCGTCTCCCTTTCATATGCTCCGTCCCACCTTTTCTCAGAAATCAACACGACGTCTGATGACCGACCGACGTCTCTCCCAGATATTCTCAAGTCGTCTCCGCTGAACCCTGACAAACTGGACTCGGGCTCATCAGAAGAAAGCCCTGATTTCAGCCCGGTTCACAGAAGTGTGGACAATTCCCCAAATTCCCCATTCCCTGCTAACAGTCCGATTGGATTTGACTTCAAGATCTTACTGCTGAAGGAGATGACCGAGGAGACGGAGGCCAGAGCTGTGGAGAAGGCCAAACTGGAAGCAGTGCAAAGATTCGCCGCTTTCGATCTTGTGAAAGAGACAGACGTGTCTCCGAAGAGCGATGGCCTTCTGAAGGACAAAGAGGATGCTGAGGTGTTCAGCCAGACTGCAGTTCAGACGGCTGACAGATTTGAGTGTCTCAGCTTCCCCAGCGGAATGTCTCGAGAACCGTCTGATTCCGAGAGTCCATCTGCAGACTCCTTTTCCCCGGTGCTGGACGCAGTCACAGAGGAGCCATCGAGCTTCAGCGCGGAGCAGGAGCGGCGAGCCATCCAGGGGGCAATGGACACCGCTGAGGAGGTGTCCGAGCAGGAGGTCTCGTCTGAAGAGTTCGAGTTTGTAGAGCGGCCGCCGCGAGGAGCCTCTGAGGAGTTTCTGGAAATGCAGGACAGCCTGGCATTCATTAAACCATCAGAAATGCTGCAGGATGAGGACAGATCTCCTAAACTCGAGCCTCAGGAGGCTGCAGATCACATGCATGCAACCGAAGACGCAGAAAATCAAAGCTCTTACCATCTCCTCACCCAGGCGTCAGACAAACCTTCTCCTGCGAGAGGTAAAGCAGGCCTGGAATCTGATTTGCAGGAAATTTGCCCAGCTCCTGTAATCCATCCTCCAGTGGATAAGACCGGAGCTAAGGAGGAGGAAGCTGAAGTGGGCAGCATGTGTGATCTGAGCGCAGCAGCAGGTAAATTCAGCACAGACCGGCGTCAGCGCCATTACAGCACATGCTCCTTCACTGGACCTTTTCATTTATCCATCCTTTTCTGTCCATGTACCTTCATCATTTGTGTTTTGTCCTTTATTCCCTCATCGTTCATGCATCTTTCATGCATCTCACCATTGGCACGGCCTGATAGATGTTGCGTAATGGCTGCATTTGCATGATCACCTTTCCCTTTGATTTGTTCAGCGTCCCACCGCTGTGGCCCAAGATAACAATGCGATTGGTTTATGATTGACTACTTGTGTCATATTGGATTTAGGATCGTTTTTCTCAGATATAAATGAATGTGAACATCAGTTATTTGATTAACAGTTTGTAGTGGTCAGATGAGAGTATTGAGGGTTCAGTCGAGGCTCTTTCAGCCGTGATGATGAAGCGTGCTGTAGGTCACAGAGCGTCATGCTGGATCACTGCTGGACTGCACGCTAATGCTCTCAATCAGACTGGACTTTATGCCTGGTCCTGCAGGTTTGTCAGGAGTAACGTGTGGTGATGGCATGCAGTAATGTTTGAACAGGAATGTCTGCATTTATACCAAGCGTCTCGCATGAGTCCTGAAAAGTGAAGCCAAAGCGTCTCGATCGCCCCCAGGTGAGACAAACTATTTTTGAATTACAAAATTTTGAATATCAAATTACACTTCAAATAATTTTTTCTAAATACACTTTCTATCATTTTATGTAGTTCTTAGCATGCTGATGTATGTTCAATTGTTCGTTTTAGGGCTGCAACAAACGATTATTTTGATTATTGATAAATCTAAACGATTATTAGAACGATTAATCGTCTAATCGTCGATTATTCCACTGATTAATCAGTAGACTTTGATTATTCAGCTTTTGCAGTTAGTTAAAATATTGATTTATACCTATTCTAACAAATAAATAAAGGTAATAACTTCAGCTTTTGAAAATAATGTTATGTAATTACAATTATTATACAATATATACAAATAAATATATTTGGCACACAAAAAAGACAGAGAAACTCTCTCATTCACCATTTAATTAGCTATATGAAAAAGTAGCTGAATGACACATCATTCGGCCTAACATCGCCTTCCTTTACGTCATAGGGGTATACAAATAAATAAAGTAAGTATAAATGCCTTATTTTTTGGATAATACTACTATGTATTTCCAACATAAATCGCTCCTTCAATACAGTATAAGTTTATGTAATCAAAAACAGTCCGAGCTAATCAAGCGTTCTGCAAACCAACTATGACTTTAATGAACGATATTTTTTTCCCCCTATAAGACAGATTTGTATCATTACTACTCCGACACGGGATAGCCGCTCTATAACAGAAATCATCTTGTAATTCTAACTAAAAGCCAACACAGACTTCTTTTTTTTATGTGGATACTGAAGCGACTGACTTAGGCTATGGCATTAGTCTATATATAACCGGGAGTGACCGACTTTACTGAAGTACGACTGCAGAGCTTGTTCACTAATCGCCACAGCGTCGGTAAGCAGAATGCTTCTTAGCCTGCTGCTTTCTCACTGCTGCAGTTTTGTGTTGTTTTGTTTGGTATTGAGAGGAGCGCGCAGCAATAATGTACATATTCATCCAAGCCGCTCACAGCTTCAGGTTCGGCCGCGTTAGCTGCTGAAGCGCTGTGTCTTCTTCTCTTGAGTTGCATCCGGGAGAGCTGAATTACTGAATTACCGCATTACTGCAGGCTCTTACATTAGCTCATATGAGATCAAACGACTATTCCACGACTAAAATATTTGTTGACAATTTTTTTATTGTAGACGTTGTCGATAATGTTGACTAATCATTTCAGCCCTAGTTCATTTTTTTTATAAGTTTGCTTTTAATTAGTTATTTGATGCTATAAAAACGGGGTGTGGTGTCATGATTGGGTCTGCGGGAGTTTGGGCGGGACTTTGATACTGCAGCTCCCCTCACTATCACTACGCGCACTGACTGACGTACAATGACGTCTTTCACAAATGACAGCGGCCATTTTACTGAAATGTGTTTTTGGCTTCACTTTTCTATTCGTGGCATGTGAAGTGGAGAGCGTCTGTTCATCTTTTTGACAGTCTAGTGTTTGTAACCTCTTATAGTGTTGGATTTTTAGTGTGCCATGCGATCGTCAGATGAGCCCTGATCTACATGGACCACGCCCACAGGCCCATGGTGTTTTGGCCGCATTTGATGTCCGTCGGTCGGTCTAACTTGTGTTACTTTTAGAGAGTAAGAGGTAGAGAGAGAGCAGAGACGAGAGAGGCCAAATCCAACATCACGCAGAACAACTTGATTCCTCTTGCTATTTCATCTGTTGCGCTGCTGCCGATACATACACACAGCTGTTGTCAAAATACCCCGTTTTGGCAAGTGTCTGTAACCCCAGTTTGTCTTAAGGGACTGAACACAGAGAGAGAAACCGATTGTTCAGATTGGTCTTACAAAGGGACAGCAGCCAATAAATACTTGCTTCTGCTAATCAAACAACACCACAGCTTTAACAATGATTCATCTGTATTAAACTTATGAGCAGCACTTTTGAGTCATTTTACAATAAATTATTACATTTCTGCACCTGAATACTACTATTACTGACTTCTTTTGTAACTTTGTTGTATTCATCTATGCTTGTAGTTTGTGTAATTGTTCTTGTTTTATTACTAGCTTTATTAGTTAAGATAGTAGTTTTTGCTGTGGTATAGTACTTAAGTACTTTCATTCTACATACAACAAACTTTGCTTTTTTTTAACCCGAAGAAATGATCCGATCTGTGACGCAATATCGGAATATGAATCCGACCGTGAGTTGTGATTCCGTGCAGCACTATGAGTTAGTTTATAATGCCGTATGTTTATGGGTTGACCGGAGGAGCTGTGTGTTTCTCACTGCCTTTTCTACACCTCCCCTCCTCCTCCTCCGCTCTCACCCCGCTATAAGCACTAGCCCTTCCCCTCGCTCTGCTAGCCTGCAGTCGCCCAGTCACATTTACACGCAGCCATGGACACGCTCGACCCGTCCCTCGCGCACTGGAAAAGTAGCAGCCAGACTCTCTTATCATGCACTACTCTCGCTGCAGCCCGCGCTTTTGGTGTGGACTTGTGAATGCTTTGATGTGGTTCCCTTTCTCCGTTGGCTTTTTCCCTCCATCTTTTCCTTTCCCTTCCCCCATTTTTCGCTTCTCCTCTTACCCATCTCGTCATTTCCTTTTCTTGGTTGATGGTTTACAGACTTGGTGGTGTTGGCACTGATGCTCTGCGGTCGATAACAGATGAATGCTAGATCGTTGCTGAATGTCTTGCTCGTGACAGAGGGTTGACCTTGTTGCGTCCTGGAGAGTGCCATATCGGCACCAGATAATCTTGCCAATAGGTTCTGGGTGTCGGTTGGTCACTCAAAGTTCTGCGGTGGTTGCTTTAACTTAAAATTTTTTGTTTTTTGCGGCTATTGTGAAAATGAGGTGACTAGAAAGCAGAAGCGGTGCTCGCTGTGCGTAGGTTCGGAGCTGGTCACCTGTTTTAGACAGATCTGGCGTCCCGCACGCCGCCTCCGGTCATATGCGATCCTCACGCTGCCTAGTGCACGTCTGGGTCATTGTGTGAAGGGAAAGGTGCACCGGCCGTGATGGTTGGCGTGCCTGCTCATTGTCCATGAGGCCAGGATTCACTTTCCGTCAATGTTCTCTCAACCAGACTCACGAGCACCCCGTTTTAATGAATGCTACAAACCTTTTGTATTCAGATACCGTGGTATTATTTTCAGGACATGTAGTGTCCAAAACCACTTACGTTGCCAAAAATATGGTATATATAAGGGGTTGGTCACCACTGGTTTTGAAGGAAATTGCTCCACTAGTACCTTTGACTGGCATAGTACTGTAATTTTGGTGCAGAATTATGGCTACGCATATAGACGTCTCAAGGAAGTTTCAGTGCGAACTGTTACTGAGTTCACAAACCCCCGGGACTGAAGCTCGTTGGTAGGCCCTATCAGATTCTTTTTTTGGAGTCCTAATACGTGATGTCTATTAAAAGAAGTATCTTCCCTTGGCACTGAAACTCTTGGAGCGTCTGTAACTTACTTGCCCGACCGTGTTTATTCTTCTACAGCAACATTACACACTGACTAAAGTTGAAAAATTTAAATCATAATCAACCACCCCTTTAAATTTGTAAAGTTATCAGGAATGTAGTTTTTGCTTTGTCATGAATGGAGTATAAATTGAGGTGAGAAAAAAACAATTGAATGCATTTTGGCATAAGGCTAAAGCATAGAATGTGAAAAAAACTGACTGTAAATGACAGGTTTTGGGTGAATTTTCCCTTTATTTATATAAAAGGATGTGCCACAGATCTGTGTGATGGGAGATGTGCTGCTAAACTCTGTCTGTGTTTTAGAAGAGGACTGTCAGTCAGTCGTGAGGTGTTTGTGAGTGTAATAGTAGACCAAGGTGCCATCAGATGTGTGCTTCTCTTCCACGAGTGGACGTGTTGTGTGAGAGTACACACGTTTATCATGGACAGGCATCAGTCACGTCATGCAATAGTTGATTTATGAGCAGGTGTTTATTCTATGAATGTCAGCGAGTCAGAAGTGTGTGTGATCTGAAAGTGGAATGAAGCAAACACGATCCTTGTGCATGTTCAGCAGTCATTATTATTATTAATCTCATTCTCTGCTTCATGTTCATACCGTCCCTCAATCCCTGGCGTCAGACGGAGGTCCCGTGAGGCTGACGTGTGTGTGTGTGTGTTTCAGTTCTGGAGCTGCTGTACTGGCGGAACGTGAGGTCCAGCGGGCTGCTGTTCGGCTGCAGCCTCTTCCTCCTGCTCTCCCTCCTCACCTGCAGCATCATCAGTGTGCTGTCCTACTCCACACTGGCTCTGCTGTCCGTCACCGTCTCCTTCAGGATATACAGGGGAGTCCTGCAGGCTGTCCAGAAATCTGATGAGGGACATCCATTCAAGTGAGTCCAGATCAGAAACACTGTGTGTGTGTGTGTGAGTGAGAGAAGAGTTTGTGTTTGTTGTGTGTTGTGTTTGCTGTTTGTGTGTGATAAGAGGAGTGTGTGTGTGTTGTGGTGTGGCTGCTCCTGCTCTGCTCGGATGGGTATGTGTGTTTCAGGTTCATGTCCCGCACGCCCGACATTAATGAGTGGTCTCGTGATTCCAATCACTAAATAACATACGGAGTTGCTCTCGCGAATGACAAATGTTTTTTTTGAACTTCATTTTACAGACCATACCTGAAAAGGATGTGCTTGTCTAATATTGTCTGTGCAGAGATCACAGTGATGCCGTTCTGAGCCCTGAGCAGAGGCGTGTTGAAGGAGCTTGCGGCGGCTGTTTCTGGGTGATGGACCTGATCGATTCTCTGAAGGTCGGAAGAGCCCTTTCTGTGTAGTAAGGATAAATACATAACCTCACCGTAACCTAACATTTATCTGACCTCCAAGTATAGTTATGATAAGGTCATGAGAAAATACTGTTAATAACTGATACCTTAATGTTCAACGAAAACGAAAATTGTCATTATTTACTCCCCCTCATGTCATTTCAAACATTTCTGACTTTCTTTTTTTCTCTGGAAGTGAAAAGAAGATATTTTGAAGAATGGTGCACTCTGACACCTTAGACCCCCACGACTTTCATTGTGTGACACAAACACAGAACATTCTCTTCAAAATATCTTCTTTTGTGCTTCACTGAAGAAAGAAAGGTATACAAATTTGGAACAACATGAAGGTGAGTGAATGATGAATGCATTTGCTGAGTTATGCGGTGAACTAACCCTTAAAGCCGGGACCTCCAGCCCAGCTCCTGCAGTTTTCTGCTCCAACCGCAGTCAAACACACCTGAACCAGCTAGAGCAAGCGTGTTTTCAGTTTCTCTTGATAATGCCGCCTGCAGGACCGAGCAATATCGCAGATCCCTCCTAAATTATCAAATTACTTCATAACTAAAAACTAAACTGGACACCTGTACGGAGCAAGTGTGCAAGATTTCCTTTGGGATGTTAGTGGAATTATGCATTCAATGGAATACCTCCAGTGAAGTAGTATAGCTCCGATTTGTACAGTGGAGGTTATTCTCTCTGTTCTCGGTCCACCACCTTCAGCAAGTCCTCACGAGGAGAAGAAGTCTTCTTGATCAAGCTGAGCGAGCCGGGAGCACTGCGTTAAGATTAATACACTGCCAGGACAGAGCTCACAATACATGCCAATGTGTTCCAAGATTGTAATGAGGTAAATTAGAAAGAACGTACAGATGCGTATGCGTAATCTTTTTATACTTATATTTGGACGTTGGCTTGATTCTGTCCAGTACTAGAACTTGAAATTAAATGATAAGGAACTCGCGGCCTACGCCCTCCAACCACCCTTCCTTCATTTACGCCATCACATAAAACAGCAGGGCGGTCTTGTTCACTCTCCGTCTCGCCGTCCGCAATTCCAGACACCACACTACTTCATGGCCACAAAGTTGTTGGGCCATTATTCATTGTTTGGTGGGGTGCGGAGAAAACCAGGGGCAACACAACACAAGGATGGGAAGCCCTTCTCATTTCGGTCCCAGCGGTGTATAGTAGCAGGCTGCGCGTACGATCGAGTACGATCAGATGGTAACCTGACTAGGACGCCATTCACACTGCTCAAGTGCGGCTGATGAGAGGTTAGGCCTGAATGTTAGCGGGTCCTGGGTGGCAGGATCATAAAACCCATTAAGTTGTAGTTGCGTATCTAAGCACCTACAAATAAGCTAGAAACATGGTAAGCAACCCAGAGCCGTAGATGCAAAACACAAAATTTATGTAATTGCCAAAACTTGTGGCCATGACTGTAGACTCTGGCTTCATCGACCTCGAGGCTCTCTTTTCAACAATAAATAACCTCCTCAAACCTAGTGATAACTCCTTCAACTCAATCCATTGCCCACTCCACTTCTACACATATTGCACCTCTGTTTACTATTCAGCCTGTCTGAGTTTTCATGTGTGTGCACAACAGAGCTGTTCAACTGAATGGCAGGACAGAGAAACTCTGCTTGTGTTCTGGATCCCATCCCATGTAATCACTGAAATCATAAACTCTTCCTTCAGTTCTGGATCAGTCCCACAAACACTGACTGTTGTCATCCCTCAACTATCAGCTTTCAAAAAAATATGACATCGTGGGTCATGATTAGGGCTGCACGATAATTGATTTTTGCCGATATTTTTCAAATCATTTTGGCCGATACCGATATATTTAGTTTTGTTTGGAACAACACCAAGTCTCTCCTGTGCAAAAATTATAAGCAAAATATTTTTAATTTTAGTTCGTTTTTAACAAGAACTTATTTGCTAGATGAATAACATATTCATCTTTTTAAATGTGAGACATTGAAATCTTTGAAAAATACGTCTCAGTACATATGACCATGTCCCGAGAGGAACTTTGAACTGCGTCCTCTAGGGGTCTCTATGGGGAATGCCTCGTCGTGACCCTTGTCTGAAGCCTACATTGAAAAAACACTAACTTGTTTGGCCGGCGACAGCCATGCCGTCACTACCGGTGCGACTATAGTATAAATAGGCTCCGGGAGCTACACATCATTCACTTCTTCGTCTGAGGCTTGCGTCCGCAGCATGGCAAGAAAACCTAGAGGACACAGTGTCTCGTTACCTACTCAGGGAACCATGTTTACATAAGTAACCTGAGACGTTCCCTTTCATGGGAACTTCGAACTGCGTCCTCTAGGGGTCGCTATGGGGAACGGTATACCCACGCCACCATGCTGAGGGGAGTGCAAGCAGAACCATGTCGAGCACTAAGTACCAACTCTACCATATTTTTATGGGAGTTGCCCCTGGGACGTTAGATGTTTGTCAGTGACGTTATTCCCTACGGCCGAAGGCCTAGGCTACATACCCCAAAATTCTTACCTGTTAGGGCCAGACTCCTGGCCCGGGGTAGGCTCAGTCTTGGAATCAGGATGATTCCTTTAAGGGAAACGACCACGACCTAGAAATCATACTAGTCTTGCCTGTCACACAGGGGCTACCGCACGTTTCTCTTTGTATGTGCTGAAGGAACTGTCTCAACAGACCCTTAGTAGCAACACCCTGTTAAGTAGGTATCCAGAGGATACATAGGAGGAGTGGTGCCCAAGGCGGAACCGGGGTTTTAAATCACTCAGAAAGAGCACGAAGTTGTTGAGCGTAGCTTTTACCATACAGGATTTTTAGAAAAGTAGGCAAAGCATAATGTGCACACTTACCAACTATCATGATTTGCGAAAGTCGGCGAGAAGACGGGCATTTCCACCCCCTTGAATACCGTTCTAGGGGTTCTCGTGGCACCCTGAAAGAGCAGCCCATAGATAGAAATAGCATATCCCCAAACGCTATGTCTAAGGCTATAATGCTGGAGTGGCTAGCAGTAAATCTGTAGCTATGGGAGCAACATCCAGCTCTCAATGGAGAAGGGAGCTCAACCTACAGCATGTTCCCCTGGTGGAACAGCTAGCAGTTATTCAACTAAGGGAGCAACACACTCAGTTCTCAAACCAAGACGGGGCTCGACCTGCAGCATGTTACAAAGCTGGAACAGCTAGCAATAATTAACTTAGCTGTGGGAGCAACACACCGAGTTCTCAGTCGAGAAGGGGGCTCGAACTACAGCATTTTCCAATGCTGGAACACTAGCAGTAGTTTACTACCTTTGGCTCTGACTCCCAAACCTCATCTCTCCCTAGAGAGGCTCACCTGCAGCATGATTTGTAAATCAGAAAGGTCACATACTGCACTAAAGCCAAACTCAGCGCATCATGAGGCAGATGGAGGGCCCATCCAACCTTGATTCTGCGTTGTCAGGTGCTTCTGAACAAACAGAACTCACTTCTCTCATTGAGAGGAGCCACTCCGAATTCGAGGAATAACGTTGCTCTCCGAGTATCCCCTTTCCTAAAAGTGGCAGCACTGCTCAAACTACCCATCAAGGACAAGCCCGAGCTAGGAGCCACCCTCCAGAGGAATTAAACCTCAAGAACACCATCTCCCATACCCCTCACGTGGGGAGTCCCAAGACTGGGTCTAACCACTCCAGAAAAGGGCCACGAGGCAATAACCGTACCTGTACCTACGATTTTAGAAAATGGTCAAGCATAACTGCACACTTACCCTTATGTGTATTTTAGAAAGTGTGCAAAGCATAACTTGCACACTTACCATTTATGTGGATTTGTAGAAATGTGCGCAAAGCTTAACGTGCTGCACTTGTTTAGAGTTTTCCAAGCTTCTGTTTACAGATACCCGGAAGTACTGAGCCAAATGGGATAGGCAAGCTCAAATACAACCCTCAAATGTGAGGGGAGCGCTGCCCGAGACAGCATTTACACAGGACGGTTCTCGTAATGCCACCTATCGCCTCCCGCTCAGATGCCATCAGTCAAGAGGGGATATCCTGGTGATCTGGGAAACCCCTCAGGGCGCCCAGATATGGTAGACCGTCAGGGTAGCATAAGCGTAACCCAGCCAGGACTGTCCAGGAAATTTTTTTCGTGATGCGCCAATGGGCCTGATGAACAAAGGCTCCCACACCGCAAGCCTGTGTTATGGCCGCATGATCCAGGAAGTATGAAGCCGAAAAACCCGGCTTTTCTTACCGTCTGGAAATATATCAACGAGTGAAATGAACACTGCAAGTCAAGCACCCGGTTCCTGAACCCAGCAGAGGGGGCCCATCGAGAACCTACCCTAGAAAAGGAACAGAAACACACAGGTCCCGGGAAACACTGCAAAGACACTAGCAGAAGGGTTATTTTTACCACAACCACCAGTCCTCTTAGATAACTATATATTCATATTACATTATAGACATGATCGTACTCCACCCACCACGTTTCCCGAGTATTATATACTATAATTCAGGAAAATTTCCCACCTAACCTCGGTCAGGTGTAGAGATGGTGGTTACAGGGGAATTAGAAAAGGGAAGATAAGGGCAGATGTAAGACCCCCCAAGGAAATGAGTAGATACTGAGGTATCACCCTGATCCGGACAAAAGCACTGACGCCCTGTCTTGATCACATCCCTTAGGTCTTTTACTCATCTTCCTTTGACCCGCGATACTTCCTACCCCTACCCGCAGGAGGAGGAGGAGCCTGAGTCACAACACTAGCCTTCTGTGCTCGTCTCTGATCCTCAAACCAAGACGGACCAGGACCCCTGGGGTTTTGTTTCGGCCGCCTCAGAACCTGACACTTTCCTATCCCTTCTTTCGCGTCAGCCTTATCTGCTTGGAGCGCATCCATCGTGTTTGCATGAAGCGAAAGCTCGCCAGCTGCTCTCCTCGCATATGCCCTGGCGCACCCGATCGAGATGTCAAGGAGGGGATCTCACCCAAGAGAGAATAGCTGGCCAGCGGGCCTCTCTATAGGGGACTTCTCATAACCTCCTTTGCCATCGCATCGATGTTGCATAACTTGATGCCCTGGAATCGTGCTGGATGCGTGAGGAAAAAATGGGCCTCTTCATTTTTCCTTTCTCATCTTTCTTAATGAAAAAACAGGAAGTAAAAGGAGGGGCCACCTCTGAGACTGAGGGTTGGCCAGAAAAAACGTTCTCGAGATATTTCGCGACGTCAACTTGCTCTTCACCTCGTACTCACCGTGCGCATCCATATTTCCAAAAGCTCAATCATCCGCGGGGCATGGATGATTGGGAAGGCTCAGCCTCACTTCTTTTGCCCGCTCAGGCTATTTCCTGCGTGTTCTGGGCTGATCCTCCTGAGCTGGCCCCTGTATCAGACCAATGGTTATGAAATACGCATCCCCGCAGCTCACTCCTTGCACAGACCGACGATCGAATCGGGAACCCCCCCCTTCAAATCCATGCGCCAGTCCACCTGCTCTCTCACGAGCTCATTCCTTCCGGTGTCCTCCCCAAAAAAGCAAACGGCGGGAAGCAGATGGCTGACCCCTCTTTCCTCAAAAAGGCAAAATGGAGGGGTGGGGGGGCCCCCCAAAAAAAGCCATCTTTCCTTTTCCCTTGGAAAAACAGCAGTGCACGCCGATTGCCCCCTCGAGGACATCACGTGCATGCTCTTCACCCAAACAACACATATATTGTGGGTGTCATCAAAGTTAAACAACTCAACTCCGGATGCACACATCCATAAAACTTTGCTAGTGCGCGCATCATGAGATGATAGAGATCGCTCTTTACCACAGAAATGCCCGGTTCAAACAAAACAGTCAATGAGAGAAGAAGAGACCTGCTGTGTAGCTCCCGTTCGGCCTATTTCTCTATGGTCGCACCGTAGTGACTCATGGCTGTCGCTGCCTACCGGTTGGTGGTTTTTTTTCACATGTATGCTTCATCGGTCACGACGATCGCGTTCCCCATAACGACCCCTAGCTCATGCAGTTCGCGAAGTGCCCATGTAGGAAACTATAATGAAATCAACTCCAGCTTTTCTTTTTCGAGACAGTGCAGTGTGAAACCTGAACCTTTTGTGGGATTTACAGTATAACTGGCTAAAAGGCAAATGAGTTGTAAAAATTCTGAAAATCTTTGTATTTAAGTTTTCATAATCCATTTGAAAAAAATATATTATATATTAATGAATAAATCTGTATATATAAAATTATGTTTTGTTTGTGATTTTTATTCATGTAAGCTTTAGCTTCTGACCTTTAAATCAAACCATACTCATGATTTTATGACATCAGTTACTGCTTTATTTAATCAGAAACACAGTGTCTTATGTTATCATTTGTTATTTTACTTGTATTTTAATTACACGTGGCCTAAGCCCCCGTAGTCAATCAAGGACCTTACCGAGGCGTTTAGGACCCACCAGTAGGCTGTTCTACCGGCTGCTCTAGCACGCTAGTTGACTGTACCCATCGTTTTTTAATGTGCTTCTCCAAATGCAGTGATCCAAAAGACTGAATCTAATCACCATTCAGGCAAAAGTTCACTTCAAGAATGACCACACTGATGATGTGATCTTATCACTAGCACACTCTGAGCTCATGTGAGCTACTCGTCTTATCAGCAATACATATTGGCATCATTTTTTCCCCCAAAACGGACGATGTTTACATTTTAAGCCTTTATCTGCTGATTCCGATAACGTTCTGATAATATTACGCATCCCTGGTCATGATGTCACTGCTTCTACTGTCTTTTCAGAATAAATGGCAGAAATATATCTATTTTTGGCAGATCTCCAATGAGTTATTCAAACCTTTTAAATTCAGGTTTCCACTCACAGCATAATACAGAATCCATAGTAGTCAGCATCAACCTCCTGCTCTCTTCAGACTCTGGTTTCCTCAGAATCCTCATGCTGCTTGACCTTACTGCAGCTTCTCAGTCATACCATTCTACTCTCCCATCTTGAATCCTCCTCCATCACTGACACTGTCTCGTCATGGCAAAGGAGTTTGTATTTGTACTTCCTCCACAGCCCCTCTGTCTCAAGGTGTGCCCCAGGGTTCGGTGCTCGGCCCCCTTTTATTCTTCCTTCACATGCTTCCCCTTGGTAACATCACACGTCGTCATATTCCCCACTGCTACGCTGATGACAACCAGCTCTAGTTCTCTACCAAATCCACTGGAGCTGAAATAAATTCCACACTGGGCACCATGTCAATCAAATCATCAGAACCATTTTCCAGATGTCCTGTAACAGTTACATAAAGGAAGTTATTATATAGTTATTATAATATAGTCACATGACTACATGCATGTGACTATATTATAATAACTATATAATAACTTATAAAAATTACAATGATAATAAGAGTTTCATTGCAAATATATTAGATTGTTTTGTATTAGACAATCCTAATAATAATTCTAAACATTGATTTACTCTTACTCTTTACTGTTACTGTTATAATATAGACTGTGTGTACCTCCCCTTTCCTCGTGAGTTTGCAGTCTAGTCCGGTCTGTGTGCCAATCAGTGATGATTGTTCCTGTCATTGTCTGTCAGACACACTTGCTCACAGTGACGATGTTTTGTTTCTTCTCTAGTTCGCAGTGTTTCTGTGGGTCCTCACGTATGTCGGTGCCTGGTTTAACGGACTCACGCTGCTCATTCTCGGTAAGGCCATTAAGTTGGTTTCACTTTATACTGTACTTTCATGCTTTCTTCAGTCTTTGTTGTCATGGGTTCATCTCTTGTGCTGCAGGTCTGATTGGAGCTTTCAGCGGCCCAGTAGTCTATGAGAAACACCAGGTAATGGGTCATGGCTGTGAAAAGACATACAGTGTTCTCTTGTGTAATGTTCATGTGAGTTTGGTTCTGTTAAAGAGGACTTGAGTTAACACTGTAAAGGCCGTTTCACACTGAGCGCGAAAACAATTGATCACCTTCAGCTAATTCACGCTTGCATGCTAGGTGGTGCTGACCAACAATGCATTTTTCCTCAGATATGTATCTCGTATATTAGAGGTCGACCAATTTTACTGATACCGATAGCTAGGTTGGACTACGCTGGCTGGTATTAATAAACCGATAGTTTTTAAAATGGATACTGAATGAAAACTAAAATAGTGCAACCATAGTGAAACAATAGTGCAACTGAACCATACTTTGTACATGAATAAAAATATTAATATTAAATATTGATCATTAAAGTTAGTTCATAGTTCATTAATGTTAACAGAAGCAACTTCAGAATGTAAAAATGTATTAGAAGATGTTGAAATTAGCACACTCTAGCTAGATAACCATCTTTAAATCTCTACACAAAGGCCACAGCATTGAAATTACATACATATGGATATTGTATGTATACTCTCACACTTGAATTGTTTCTATTCTAGAATATATGATGATTATAATTAAAATAATAAAATATTGTAGTCACACACCGGGCAAAAAGCACCGCAGGTATTACACCCAAGGGTGTAACTTTGGTTTGAGAAGTGGGGGGACACAAAATGGGGGGAAATGTTTTCGATTTGAATCCCATTTCCTGAATTTACATACATTTAGGGACTATGGTGATACAAAATCCAGGAAATAATTAAGTTTATCAATGATAAATTCTGCCAAAAAGAATAGTAGGCTACTAAACTGTATAAGAAAAAGATGTCTTACTTTCTTTATTGTTTAATAGGGGCCGATCGACAAGAATGAGAGTGTCATTTTATAAAGTCAACAGTGTTCACCATTAATATTTTGTGTGTGAATAAAATGTAAATAATGTAAGACTCAATTTCCACTGTTAAACAAACTTTTATTTTTGGCATGGATTTTTGACGATAGTTCCAGCAAACAACTATCGGTGCCGATTAATCGACTAACCCAATACATCGGTCGATCTCTATTGAGTATGGATTTAACATCGTCTGACTTTAAACCATCATCGAGTGCTTGTAATAACTCTCAATTATGATCTATAGTTGATTTTGATTCTATAATAGGCAGACATGCACTCTTTGAATGTTTTATAATAGACTGAACGCCACACCCGCTTATCATTTGTCATAAACATCCTTTATTGTTATAAAAATACCATGAGCTGCATAAAAAAACCATACAGAAAATATATAATATGTCTAATCATATGTCTGTTTGCTTTCATATTTCATGTGTATAAAAAGTTTCTCTCAATTGATTTCACACTGAAGGGTAGGAGACAGATCTAGAGTGGATGCGTTCTGACTCAACACTCGCACGCATGGAAGAAAACGGACAGAGAATACATCTGTCCTCAGATGCTAATGATAAGAACTCAGCATGCACTCTCTTCTCTCTTCTTCGGTCTTTGTTTACACTGTTTCTTGAAACAGCGCCACCACAACAGCAGCTGCACCGGTCACGTGATCTAAGCTCTAATCTGATTGGACGGCCCGTTTCATTGCGCAGCGGCAGGAAAAAAATTACACACAGGACGGAAAAAAATCCTTGCTTTTTCGCACCGCAAATGATGGAGCCTTGTGTGAACGTCCCATAGGGATCTATTCCAAAACTTCATTGTGCCAAACATTCGCGTTCAGTGTGAAAAGATCTTAAGAGTCACTCCTTCTGTTAGCCAAACATGAGTTCATCTGCAGTGAGTGTGTGTCTTAAACGACCAACCCTGAGCTGTGGTGTGTAGTTGGTGTTTTCTAATCTGTCGAACACGAGGGTGCGGTGGTTGTGTGGTGTGTCTGTGTGTGTGTGGGTCCATATGAGTGTGTGTGTTGGCGTCGTCGTCGGTCCATTCATTTGCGGTTCAATTGTGTGATGTGCTGTGGTGAGTGAGTGCGCTGTGTGTGTCCGTTTGTGCTTCCACCAAAGCTGAACGGTGTGTGCTGTGTCTGATGTCGTCGCTGTTTTGTTGTGTGGGTGTGTGTGTGTGATTGAGTGTCAGTTAGTGTGGTGTGTGGTCACTGCACATGAGTGAGTGGCGGTGTTGTGATGTGTGCGAATGTCGTGTGTGTGTGTGTTGTGTGTGTTGGTTTGGTGTTTGAGTGGTTTTTGGTGTTTTAGGTGTTTGTTCGTTAGGAGATGGTTTTTCATTGTCGCTGCTTTTCGTTGTTTTTTTGTGTGCGCTGTTTATTGTTGCCCCCATACTTCGGTTGTTTGCTGCGTTTTGTTTGTGTTTTGTGTTTGTGCGTTTGTGTTTTGGTGCTTGTTTTCTTTCTTGTGTTGTGTGTGTGTGTGTGTCCCCTGTGCGTGTGTGTTTCCCTGAGTGGTGTTTTTGTGGGTTGTTTTTGTGTGTGTGTGTGTGTGTGTGTGTGTGTGTGCGTGTGTGTGTGAGTGTGTGTGTGTCACTGAGTGTGATGGTCATGTTCGTCTCTCCCTAGCACTCCGATCGATCAGTGTCCTTTCACACTGAAGAGCCGGGTGAAGGATGTCATGGGCCAGTAAGTCAAACTCATTCATGAGGGTTTATTTAGAGTGGATTAGACATGCTCCTTTTAAAAGATGTTTCCCTGAACAATAATACTGTTAACTGACAAGTTTAGAATGTTAAATTAGAATTAGACTGGAAGGGTGTTTGTGAGCCGTTAATAAAACCAACACATGTTTTTATTAAGAAGGGGTTTATTTGTACATGCAACATCTGAATGAGGCTTGACACGGTCAGGTTGTCACACACATGATGTGAACCAAGAATAAAAGAAATCGACCAGCACAGAATATATTTCACTCAAATAATGAACAGATTAACAAAATGAAAATGTGTTTCTTCCAGCACCCAGTATGATGTAGAGCCGTCATAGAAAGTTTATAATAACTTGTGTTCAGACTTACCTCAGTCCTCAGCATAGCTCATCTTCTGACTGTGATTTTAAAGAATCATCATGTGGGCATGCTGTGGGTTAGTCTGATGAGCAGCCTCTCAACGCCGAGTCCCACAAGTTCCTTTGACATTTACTTCTATAGTGCTTTTCACAATACATTTCATTTCAAAGCAGCTTTACAGGAGATGCATGTTTCTACATTACAGTGATGATGATCTGTTATCAGAGCTGACGGAGACAAAGTAACATCCACATGATAACGTGTGTGTGTGTGTGTGTGTGTGTGTGTCTCAGGATTCAGGCCAAGGTTCCTGGAGCGAAGAAGAAGTCTGAGTGAGTCTGGAGCGGCTCTGATCTCCACTCCTCATCTTCTGCTCTAACTCTGTCTCTGTCTCTGTCTCTGTCTGTTTTCTTCACTCTTCAGTTCGTTCATATGACCACATCTTCATGAAGTTGCTCCAACACTGATTGTGAAACACTGGTTGCAGAATAAATGAAATATCTTGTTTAATGTGAGGCTTTCAGAAAATGAAATGCACTGCAAGTCTGCTTTCTTTTTAATGAGGGAAGTTGAAGGGTGCCAGTTTTGGCTTTTCGTGGTGTTTTAGTTCATATGACTGTGATTTTACTGGATTGATCTTAGCAATGTTTCTAGACGAGAGTAGATATCAAGACATCTGAGCTCACCTGCAGGATAATCTCTGGATGAACATGTTTACACGAAGCTTCCTCAACAGAAGTTATTGTATTTAAATCTATTTATCTCTGGACCGATTCCTAAAGCGAGCAGCGTTTGCCATGCCAGTAACTGTGAATGAAACACGTCCCGCTGTCTGAGCTCTGTGAATGCATTCTGAGATGTTAATGAGAATGAATAAAGCTTCTAGCTCGATCAGTGACCTGCTTGAGATTATTGGAGCTTGTCTGAAATGAAGGAAATTCAAGCACATGATCTGCTGTTCAGAATTATTGCAGTCATGCGTTCACCAGTGTTATTATACTGACACTCACATACTGTTATAGTTGTGTAGTAGTTGTGTTGGATGTTTTTGTCATTTTTATTTGTTTTTGTTTTTAAAATGACCATATAGTTTTTAGCAAGTTTTAGTTTATTTTAGTGCTACAACTTAAATGAAAATGTAAAAGGTTGCTTTGACGACTAGGTGAAATAAAATATTTTAAAAAATATCTTAATCTTATTTAATTTCAGTTAATGTATATTTTAAGTAATTCATTTTTTGGAATGTTAAGTCGGACCTCTTGCCCTGTCCATATGGAGTTCCTCACAGGGAAGATGGACATTTATTTTACTTCTGCACTACTATTAGACTATTACACTCTACTCAGCTCAGGTGACCACTGTCCTCTCTGGGTTTATATTAGGGATGCCACGATTCTCAATATAATATTGCACTGTTCGGTATGACATCTACGGTTCAATACACGCTTGTGAGTTAACCTGAAGCCTCACACTTCACCAGAAAACAGCTCATTTTCACATTGAAAAATAGGATGGATAACGTGCATTTGAGAAAGCAACACACATCAAAACATCTTCCGCTGTAATGAGTTGCAATGAGAAGCGTTTCTAAACCTGCTGTCCAACAAAAGAACATCATAACCTGTTTTTACTCCGGTCCACAACATTAGTCTTCCTTTTGTGATCTAATGCTGCTTCTTATCACAGATTCGGCATCATATATTCTATACTGGAGAAAAGGCGGTTCTCTGGCTTCGGCTTCGCTACCGTTCGTACGTTTTTGCTTACTGCTCTGCGCTTTGCTCCCTATTTCTGTACTTTTCTTTGATTTTTCTAAGATTTTTACTTCAGCAGATCAGCACAGTGCTCAAACAACATATTTTTGGCACAAACACTAAAACTAAAAACTCTCTGGGACTGGAATAATACCACGAAAAAGAAGACTTTTGCCTCCCACTGCCAGCAGCTTACATTCCGGAGAAGGGAAAACACAGCTGCCCACATTCAAACAGAAGAGAAAGAAAATGCCTCCTGTTGAATCTACTTGCTGCATGAACTACTGCAAACTTCTACAAAGGATTACGGTTCTTGAAACAAAGTTACTTGCTGGATTTCCAAAACAGGCAGAACACTCAGCAGACCGTCGTCACGGACTCCATCAGCATACAGCCGGTGAGTCCCATGAATCTAGTATACCAAGTGTAGAGAAACAAGCCGAAACTGATTGTCAGACTAATCGATGGCACAAACAGGGAGCGAGACCCAAAGGCAGTAGAGACATCAGATTGTCACGAGTTTCTCGTATTGCTGCCGTAGCATCCTCTACCCCAGATTCGGCTATGACAAGGCTTGTGAATACTGGTATTCTACCACCCCCTATACATCTTGAGAACAGATTTGAAGCATTATTGAATGCGGGTGAGGAATCCCCAAATGTGGTTAAACATGGATCGGATCAGCCAGCAGTTAACATCGCTACTAACAGACGCTCAAGGTCGAGCAGACAGCGGCTTTCAGCTCAGAGCGCAGCCGAGCCCAGGACTCTGATAGTGGGCGACTCCATTATCAGAAACATCAGTAGCAGAAATTCAGCAACTTTCTGCTTTCCTCAAGCAACAGTTTCTGATTTGAACAAGGAACTTGGGAACTCTTTGAAACACTTCGAAGACTTAAAGTTCAGTCGTTCATCAGTGGGCCACTCCCAGCAAGAGGAACTAATATGTTTTCACGTTTGCTTGGGCTGAACACATGGCTACAAAGAATCTGCAGCTTAAAAGGAGTCAATTTCATCGATAACTTCAATCTTTTCTGGGGCCATGGACAACTGTTTAAACTGGATGGCCTCCACCTAAACAAACTTGGTGCAAGAGTGCTAAAGGACAACATCTACTTCTCCATCCGTCATCCTTCAGTAGTGTGTGCCAAACTACTCAACCTGAATGGCACACACACACCTGGACAGAGTATGAGTGACCACAGGACTTCATATCAGCTTCCGAGTCATCATGTGGTTGACACATCCCACAAGGACACTGATAACACGCAGCCACAACAAGCCCTGCTCATGGACACCATCACGGCTGAGCCCTGCCCACAGAGCTCATCACAGACAGACTGTGACGTATCAGAACAGCTCCAAGACTCAGCACCCAAGGACGACTTACTGGAAACAGCCAGGGAAGCCAGGACAACATATTTCAGCTACCGGAAACAACAGAGCCACAGCCCTGCGCACCAGACACATTTATCCTCTCTCCAACATCTCCACTTCTAAGCTTCTCACAGAAAATGGAGGAACTGGTTTATGCTGGGACCAGACTCTCCCACTCTTTTGCTGCAAGCCCCCAGATATCAACTAAAAAACGGCAGGCCCCACAACCACCAAAGCCTGTGGGCCCAGCTCGTCTTCCTCCTCCTGTGAGAGCTCTCCGGCCGCTGCCAAAATGCCAGGGCCCAAACCCTCCATCTGCTATAGGTGAACCAAAAACAACTGATAGCAGCTCTCAGTGATATGTGTCGGGTCCCCGCTATAATAGCAGCAACATTCACAAATGTTTACATAACAAGCGGGGACCCAGTGTGCCTGTAGCTTTCTCTATTTCTGTGTTTTATCACGTGATAGAAAGTCTAAGGGCTTCTTAAGCCGTACGGCTGACTTATCTAATCTGCGGCCTGTTATGCATCAAACTAATATTGCTGTTGAAACAAAATGCAATGCCATCAAGTTAGCATTTTTAAACATTTGCTCACTAAAAAATAAATAATTTCTAATCAATGACTTAATAACCACAAACAACCTGGATTTTATGTTTCTAAATGAAACATGGCTGTAAGACAGCTGCAGTGCAACGGTCCTCAATTAAACAGCCCCTCCTAACTTCACTTTCGTGAGTGTTTGCAGGACTGTTAGGAGATGTGGAGGTGTAGCTGCTCTATTTAAATATTTCTATCAATGCAAGCAAGTGTCATTTGGTCAGTACTTGTCTTTTGAATATCTAGGGATTGTGTTGAAAGGTGCTCCACGCATTCTGTTTATCATTATTTACAGGCCTCCAAAATACTCTCCAGCCTTTGTTGAAGAATTCACAGAAATGTTATTAATGATTTCCTTAGAGTTTGACTGTTTTGCTATTGCAGGGGATTTTAATATTCACATAGATAATGCAGAAAAGAAAACTACAAAAGAAATGATAACCGTTTTAAACACTTTTGACCTGATTCAGCATGTGCATGAACCCACACACAATCGGGGACATTCTCTAGATTTACTCATCAGTAGAGGTCTAAACTTTTCATCCATTGTTATTAAGGACATAGCACATCTGATCACTTCTGTATTTTCTTTGATATATTGATCTCTGTTACCACGGAATCTAGATCGGTCTCAGTCCAGAAAGAGATGCATTAACGAAAACACTAGTGTGCTTTTTATGGAGGCTATATCTTTAACACCAAGCCTTTCTGCAGACTCTGTTGATCTTCTCCTTGATGCCTTTAACTCAGAAGTTAAGAATGTTATTGATGACATTGCTCCTGTGAAAGTCAGCAGGAAGACTGGTAGACAGAAATCAGCTTGGAGAAAATCTGCAGTTCAGAGTATTAAAAGACAATGCAGAAAAGCTGAGCGGATGTGGCGGAAGACGAAACTTGAAATTCACTATAGCATATATAAAGACAGCCTTTGTACTTTCAATGTGGAACTAGGCAAAGCTAGACATTCATTCTTCTCAAACCTTATAAACAGTAACTTAAACAACACTCGCACTCTTTTTGCTACTTTTGAGAGACTGACAAATACCCCAAGTCAGATTGCCAGTGAAATGCTCTCTGACAGCAAATGCAATGAGTTTGCTTCCTTCTTTTCTGAGAAGATCAATAATATCAGGAAGGCGATTAGCACATCCCCAAGTTATGCAGAGGTCAGACAGATTCGGCTGCAATATCAAAAAGAAGATACTATGTTTGCTTTTGAAGAAATTGATAGCAAAATTTTGGAAGAAATAGTACAGCACCTTAAATCGTCAACATGCTATCTTGACACACTTCCCACATATTTTTTCAAAAGGGTGCTTAACTGTTTGGAAGCAGATCTCTTAGAAGTGGTGAATGCCTCACTTCTTTCTGGGACTTTCCCAAACTCCCTGAAAACTGCAGTTGTTACACCCCTTCTGAAAGAGAAATCTTTATAACACCATATTGAGCAACTATAGACCAATATCAAATCTTCCTTTTTATAGGAAAGATTATTGAAAAGGTAGTCTTTAATCAGCTGAACAAATACTTAAACTCAAATGGATACCTGGACAATTTTCAATCTGGTTTTCGACCGCATCACAGCACAGAGACAGCGCTCATTAAGATAATAAATGATATTCGCTTAAATTCTGAATCTGGCAAAATATCAGTGCTGGTACTACTAGATCTCAGTGCTGCGTTTGACACTGTCGATCATAACATACTACTAGAGAGCCTGGAAAACTTGGTCGGGCTTTCTGGTATGGTAATTAAATGGTTCAGGTCATATTTAGAAGGGAGAGGTTATTATGTGATTATAGGAGAGCATAAGTCTAAGTGGACGTCCATGACAGGCGGAGTCCCACAAGGCTCAATTCTTGCACCGCTCTTGTTTAGCCTGTATATGCTCCAACTAAGTCAAATAATGAGAAAGAACCAAATCACCTATCACAGCTATGCAGATGATACCCATATTTACCTAGCCTTATCTCCAAATGACAACAGCCCCATTGACTCTCTGCCATGCATTGATGAAATTAACAGTTGGATGTTCGAGAACTTTCTTCAGTTAAACAAAGAAAAAACCGCAGTCATTGCATTTGGAAACAAAGATGAAGTTCTCAAGGTGAATTCATACCTTGACTCTAGGGGTCTAACAAATAAAAATAAAGTTAGGAATCTTGGTGTGATTCTGGAGACAGACCTTAGTTTCAGTTGTCATGTCAAAGCTGTAACTAAATCATCATACTATCATCTCAAAAACATTGCAAGAATTAGAGTTTTTGTTTCCAGTCAAGACTTGGAGAAAATTGTTCATGCCTTTATCACCAGCAGGATAGACTATTGTAATGGTCTCCTCACCGGCCATCCCAAGAAGACCATTAGACGCTGCAGTCCATCCAGAACGCTGCTGCCAGAATTCTGACTACAACCAAGAAATCTGAGCATATCACACCAGTTCTGAGGTCCTTACACTGGCTTCCAATTATATTTAGGATTGATTTTAAAGTACTTTACTCGTTTATAAATCACTCAATGGCCTAGGACCTAAATAGATAGCAGATATGTTCACTGAATATAAACCTAACAGACCTCTCAGATCATTAGGATTGAGTCAGTTAGAATTACCAAGGGTTCATATAAAACAAGGGGAGTCCGCTTTTAGTTGTTATGCCACCCGCAGTTGAAATCAGCTTCCATAAGAGATCAGTTGTGCTAAAACATTAGTCACATTTAACTGCAGACTCAAAACTCATCTGTTTAGCTGTGCATTTATTGAATGGGCACTGTGCGATGTCCGAACTGATTGCACAATATTTTATGTATAATCTTTTTCTATTCATTTTCACTCTTAAAAATCAATTTTTTTTAATCATTTTCAGTTTTTAATTCCTTGTTTTATTGTTTGGATTAATTTTTTTATTTATTTTTATGTAAGAACTTTGATTACCATTGTTGTCTGAAATGTCTATACAAATAAACTTCCTTGCCCTTGCATTTCAATTCGCCTTGGATTTACATATGACATAATTATTATTGAAAATACCTAATGTAGAGTATGGACTCGCTCAAACACACGGGGAAGTCGTGGTCTGATGGTTAGAGAGTCGGACTTGTAACTCAAAGGTTGCGGGTTCAAGTCTCGTATGAATTTGCCTTCATATGATCGAAACGAGCATGTATATTATATATTGGTACATAGGCAATATATATTATGGCCCTGAGAATCGTTAGTAATTTCGTTTTAAGTCCATTTGCAAATTACCATGGTTAGAGACAAAGGGTCATAAAGCCCTCCTGCAATTGCCACCTCCCGCTTGGAATTTTCATCTTTCTCATTGGACAAGCCCATCTTGAGAGTCAGGGATCTTCTCCGACCTTAAAGGCCCTGCTCCAGGGACCCTCCCAGTTGGTGGTTTTTTTGGTATTCTGAGAGGTGGTGAGAAAAACGCTCCCAGAACATCATAAGCTTGTGCCAGGCTTCGGCCTTGTCCTTTCCATTTCAATCAAGATTCTCTGACTCAAAACTGGTTCTTTCTCATCGACCCAAATTCAGCAAAGATCTACGGGAAGCTTTAAGGTTTGCATCAGGAATCTCTTTCAGACAGCCTAGACTCGCAAGTATCAAACTTAGTCTCATTACTTGATACATTAAGTATCAGTTACACCTTTTTACAAAGGTGTGTTTGAACTAAGAATCTGACGTTTCCCTTAGGTGTAGATCTGCTGAATATGCAAATGTTTTCATAAATTTCATTCCTTATGTCTCTTCTCTGTACTGAGTTAAGCGTTAACCCTTTCCTATACCAACTGTATGTGTGTGTGTGGTGTATGTGTATGTTAGACCAGTTTATGTGTTTATGTAGGATGTTAGACTAGTTTAAGTGTTTATGTAGTTAATCAAACCTTACTTGTATCACACTTTGACGTGGTTCATTGTTTGCTCATAACTGGATTCACTTATTCATGCAGATTTATGCTACAAGCTTTTGTAGAATTGTACAGTAAGGAAGTTATTTCCCTTAACCAGGAAATTAACGTTCTTAGAATTGACAAGACAGTGACCCTGAGAGGTCAGCTAAATATCTACAGCGGATCTAAAATATTCATAATTAATTATAACTAGTTATGGTTAATTATTCATATTTCCCATGAGCTGATTCGTTACACTAAGATGGCTTGAAGAACACAGATAAAATGCATATTGTTGCAGTCGAGTGTTTATTGTCTTCATGTTTCATCATTTAAAAATGTTTCTATCTTCTTTTTTATTCAGCTATGTCGATTTGCCCGGATAGGGATTCGGACCGTGCGCATTGTATGTAGGGATATGCTGGTATACATTTTTCATGTTGCGATTAATTGCTAATGCTTTTATCACGGTATACGGTATTATCACGATATTGAAATTGTTTTAAAAACAAAGTGCTGTCATAATACAGTATAACAGGTTTAATAGTTTTTTTTATAACAAAAATAACTGAACATTTACATGCAATAAAGCAATACAGAAAAATTTATAAAGTTCAAAGTTTTTACACAGATTAAAGTGCAAAAGAACAAAGACCAATAGGTATCACTTTACAAAAAGACCTCATTAGTTAAGCTTAGTTAACGCATTAACATTCACAATCAGCAATAGCTACATTTTCTACAGAAGTTATTAATCTTTGTTAAAAAACAAGTCTTAGTCATTAGCTCATCCATACACCGCTGCACCTCTCGTTTTAACAACCTTTTATAAATATTGTAATTACCTCAGATAATTGATGCTCAGAAGAAATGTTCATTGGCAGTTTATGTTCACTAATGATTAACTAATGTTAACTAATTAATCCAAGGTAAGTGTGACCGAACAATAAAAATCAAAAACACTTTCTAACACTATCTGCGCATTTTGTAGTCCGCTAATGTATTAAAGCTTGAAATAAATAGCCTATAAGTCTAAATCTTTAAGTATTTGCGCTGTGATGACCATCAAGCAATACACACCTCTGACCGGCTGTTTAAATCATTTAAACACGATTCAAAACAGAAAGTAGTGCAGCTGCTGTTTCTGGGTTTCTGGGGTAACGGCTTCATTATTTGCCTCCGAGCGTCTCTCACATGTTCCGCCACTTGCTTCTCGTCCGCGCTTGTTTACATCAGAGTGCGCATGCGTCTTTCACACAGCATACAGCGGTGTTTTGCATTTTGACCAGTTGATGGGAAAAGTATTCTTAAAATGCATTCAAAATTCTGAATAATTTGTAATATATAATTATTCACGGTATTTAGAAGTGCCCACGATAACAATATCGTGCATATTCATTACCGTGATATCTCGCATTACCGAATACCGGCACAAGTCTAATTGTATATTTTGAGCTCTCTATGCCAGTCCCAGGTTGTTACTAATAGTTTGCAATCCAATCAAGTTGCTCCTTTTGAAATGACAATTACCAGATAATTGTAAAACACCAGAAAAAGAGCGTGCACCATGACGACGATAAATAATCTTGCTTTATCTGACTGTCATGATTATGCTACAAAGATGGAAGATTCCACCGAGAAAACTAAAGGAAAAGAACACACCAACAGCTAAAGGTAAGGATCCAGGGACAGAAGGGAAAGAAGGTATGAATGCGGTCTTGGAAGCAATAAAGCAGCTCACTAGCTATGTTTACGTGGACACCTTTTGCTTCCATCGGAATGAATTCATTCTGATTGACGAATCTGAACGTAGTGTTTTTACATGACCCTAAATAAAATGATCGGGTTGATTAGGCCTGGGCGATAAAACGGTATCGGTATTTATCAACGGTACACCCTCTTCGATAACGATATAAAAAAAATGTTCGATATAGTCACGTGCTCTGAGTAACGCAGACAGCTCACACAAACACGAACATGAGTGCTGTGCTGCCTGTGATCAGGAGCCTGTGAGTAAAGAATGAATATTAGTCGAATTTAAAATAAACATTTGCATTTGAATGCAAAAATAGTACAATCCAATGTTAGGAGTGCGTCAGGGAGCGTCATCAGTGGAGCACGATATGCGGTGATGGTGATGTGAGTGACGTAGTAGTTTAATGTTTTATAAGTCTAGCCCACGAGACGCGCCGCTGCTGCGTTATTCATTCTAAATATTAGAGAAATATAGAAGCTCAATGCGGAGAAGATCTTGATTAGGTTAAAACCCAAACCAAGCCATTCACACAGAACACATATTCAGTGCATTTTCTAGAAGGACAAATATGACTGCTGCACTCGCGTCACACAGCAAAAAGATGTTCACCTTATCAGCAAAACTGCATTCATTTAATTTAATTAGATTTTTTAAAAAAAAAAAAAAAAAACAACTGAATATTATGGGCAAGTTCTATTCTAATTATTTTTCTGAGAACTATTTTAAACAGTTTTGTTTTTATGGATATTTTGATATTTTTATTCTAAAACGCATGGATACCGGATGATTTTTAGCAATAAAAATTAATGTGTATGGCACAAATGGCATTTATAGTCCGGATCTCACATTTCCTTAATGTCTTGTACCTTTGAGAGTGTTACACATGGTGTCAGGTGGATGGGAATATGCATGGAAATGATATGCAGATGAGGTTATGCATAGTGAAACTAGGTGTTGTAAGCTCCATATATGGTGATTTCTGGGAGGAGTCAGTGTGGAGATGCACGTACACACAATCTTCCCCTGACCGGGATTTATAAAGGGATTTTTGCACAGGTTCTGGCATACGCATGGTTTTATAAATCTGAAAACATTTGTACGTACGCAAAATCTAGCTTTTGTGCCTACGTACACTCTTAGGATGAAATCTACGGAGAGTTTTATAAATGAGACCCCAGGTACACACACACACAATCACACACACACGACTGCAATGATTTTGCCAAGTAAGACCTGTTCCTGAATCAGCATATTTTATTGATCCTGTCTGAAAACATATTCCCTCTGGCCTTAAACCTAATTTAACCCTAAAATCAGAGGGAAATGAGGGGTGGTGAACAGTGAATAGCACAGATGCACCCTAGCATAATGTGAAATCACCATTTGAACAATTAATTAAATGTAACAGCCTACAAATACAAATAAATAGACACATTTGTAATCTTTCACTTAAAACAAGTTATTTATTTTTTTCATAGTTGCAACACTATTTGCTGTCTCGCAGTGTTGCTTTGATCGTGATTGGTTAATCTGACGTCACTCAGGAATCTGGCCAATGACTAGTGAGCGTGCCGTTTTCCCGGTATCCCGGGTAAATTAGAAAATACACTGTTGCAGTGTGTGCCACTGATCGGCTTCTGCAGCAGTTCACTAGTAATGGCTTTTACATGGATTATTTAACGTCTGACTGTTTAATTCATATTTTGAGTGAGTTTGGGTTGTGGGATGACGATTGAGAACAAATACACGTGAATATGGACAGACTTCTACTATGGAGCCAGATCGGCCTCAAAAATAACACATGTAAATGTGTTATTTTTGAGGCTGATCTGGCTCCATATCTACCAGCAGCTAACAGACATGGAGATGACTGTGGAGATGACCGTGGACTTCAGGAAAAACCCCTCTGCACTCCCCCCACTCACCATCATGGACAGCACTGTGACTGCAGTGGAGTCATTCAGGTTCCTGGGCACCACTATCTCTCAGGACCTGAAGTGGGACATTCACATTGACACCATTGTGAAAAAGGCCCAGCAGAGGTTGTACTTCTTTCGCCAGCTGAGGAAGTTCAACCTGGCACAGGAGCTGCTGATACAGTTTTACTCTGCAGTCATTGAATCCGTCCTGTGCACTTCTATAGCTTTCTGGTTCAGCTCAGCTACCAAATCTTACCTCAGAAGACTACAGAGGGTAGTCGGACTGCTGAGCGAATCATTGGTACAACCCTCCCTTCTCTCCAAGAACTGTACTCGTCCAGAGTGAGCAAAAGGGCTGGCAGAATCACTCTGGACCCCTCACATCCAGCACACTCCCTCTTTGAACTGTTGCCATCTGGTCGACGCTACAGAGCACTGAGCACCAGAACGACCAGACACAGGAACAGTTTCTTCCCTCAGGCAATCCATCTCATGAACACTTAACAATAACTGTGGAACACACTCTATTTATTCACTCATACACTTATTTTTCTAACACACATACTCAGTTCATTTCAATTTGCACATAATATACCTGTACATACAACTGTCTATTTTAATATACCTGCACATACAACTGTCAATTTATATATTTTTATTCCTTATTTACTTGTTCTATTTTTCTATTTTTTATTATCTGTGTTTTTGTTCTGTCACTGTCATTCTGTTACACTGTGGAAGCTTCTGTCACGAAAACAAATTCCTCGTATGTGTAAACATACCTGGCAATAAAACTCATTCTGATTCTGATTCTGATTCTGACATGCAAACTGCAAAAGGTAAGTAACGTTAAGTACCTTATATAATGTTCTATAGTTACATCAAGATACAGTGCATTGAAGTGAGATGTCCTACCAGTGTGTGTTACTGTGTTTTGTTAGTATGAGCTAATACTGTTAGCTGCGGCTGGGCGATATATGACCATGTCGTGGTGAAGATATGAAGTGTAATATATAAACTCATGGCACAGTACTACTTAAAGTTATTGACACTTTTTTGATGGCACATGGGATTGTAAGCCGGCTGCAGCGCTGATCAAAGTCAGATTTTCTAACCAGAATGCATTGCTTTCGTCAGGCGACAGCTGATCTTTGCCGCATGAAGTCGAACAAGCCTATTAAGTGTCTGCAGTCTGCATGCATGTCATACCCAATTTATCAGATCCATGTTGCACAGTGTGATTTGCAATGATCTTATAGGATTGCTAAAATCGTGCAGTGTGAACTCAGCATAAGACGGCCACTGCATCTCTCCCTAATCAACACATCTGATTCATCTCATCAGTAGAGACTCCAGTGGTAGAGACATTCAGCGTGTGCAGTGTTGAGGAGACTCCAGAACAGGTCTGGGAGCAGCTGGTCTATATAAACGTGCAGAGATGAATGTGTGTAGATCTGTGCTTTAGCTGCATCAGCTTCCTCATTCCTGCTCCTAGAGAGACACTTTCTAACTCTAATTCAACGCACCTCAATCAACTAATCAATGTCTTTGAGTTGACTTGAACATCACAGCCAGCTGTGTGGATGAGGACCCTGCTTCACATAAAATCACTGAAATAAACACTTTAGCAACACTGAACCTGTGAAACTAACAGTGAACTTGTAAATGGTTTGCAGCAACTATTGGAAACATTGATACAAAAGGAAAAGAAAGAAGAGGAACTGTTGTGTGAATGTGTGAGAATTCACAGCATCCGTCTAAACTGTGTTCAGAGATGATCTCAGATCAGTGTGTGTTAAACCAGTGCGGTCAAACTAACTGAGTTCCCACAGCCAGCAGCTACACGCTTCTGAAACACAAAGAGACGAAAGACCACCATTATAGTGTTGAGAGGAGAGAAAAACGTACAGTTTATACACAGCTTTATTCACACACTTGTCTGTTCAGTGGTCCCTATGTAACTGTGTTTAGAAATGCTGCTGCTTCATAATACATATTATATATTTACAACACACCTTTGCAATAACAAATTACAACATATTATATTTTTCACTACCAAGTTATATGTATTTTCAAATTAAATGAACGTACACGGCAAAGTTTTAATTCCTGTCACATTCACGCTCTCAAGTGCTCATGAGCAAGTGTGGATATCGAGACGAGCCGAAAGATCGGAGTCAACACTTCTGCCATCATGCCATCAAACTAGTCGATGTGTTAAAAACATTAACAGTTTGGTATATTAACAACAAATCCATCTTTTTTTACCGAAAGTCAGACCAACGGTTTAGGGACAGCAAGTTTGACCGACTGTGGCATTATGGGTATTATTGCTCTCAGTATGAAAACAATCATAGGAAGTCATTGATAGTGGAAACCTTTTCAGTAACAAACCAATTTTATATAATTTAATGATTTTATGATTTTATGTCTAGAGGCCCGAGCTGATCTCACTTCTCCATTACGACTGGCATCATGTTACTAAATAACAACTCTAGCAGCATTTCAACACTCGGTCGGTCAGATCAGAGGAAGTTACAACCACAGGAGGAGCTGAGAGTATTTAAAGAAAGAGTTGAGAGCAAATAATGAAGAGAAAGAGAAAATGTCTGATGAGTGTCATCTGTGTCTGCTGGGACTGATCGCTCTCTCTTCACTTCTCACTGGTAAAGAAATCTGTGTTTTCTCTTCAAGACATTCAGTGGAATTAGTCTGAGAAAGAGTTCATTTCAACACCATCAGTTTATTCTTGTGTTTCATTCACAACATACTGGATTATTCCTGAACGCACTAAAACTAGACAGTTTCACTCTAACATCTGATGCTGAATTATTTTCATATTGAGAGTGTGTTTGTGATTCGAACAGCTCTCTGATGAAGAACAATAGTTTATTCTGGAGAGAGTGTTGTTTGTATTCATTGAGGAAAAAAGACTATGATTTGAATCTTCTGATTTTTATGCTGGTATGTTTTATGCTTTCATTTATTAATATATAACATAATTATTACTCAAATGTTGTTGTGTTTCAGGTTCCAGTGGAGAGGATGATGCTCATGTGTTCATCAGTTCTGGTGAAAATCTCCGTCTGTCCTGTAATAATGCTCTTCATGACTGCACATCAACATCATGGATCTATAACAGATTCAGACATTCAGCAGTAGTTGAACTGATTAATTTAGGGATAAAGAAGGAAGACACAGAGAGACATGAGAGACTGAGTCTGGGGTCTGACTGCTCTCTGAACATCAGGAACATCTCAAAAGAAGATTATGGATCTTACAGCTGCAGACAATATGAGAATGACAAACAACAAGGATCTGATGCTCGTGTTTATCTGCATGTTCTTCATGGTAATTTTATGATTATGTGGTCAATTTAAAAGAGCAAATTCTTCATTTAAACTCACATGATGACTGAAGAGTCTGTGATTTGTGTTATTTGTGTGTTTCAGTCTCATCCTCACAGACTGAGATCAGTGCAGGCCGCTCTGTGACTCTCTTCTGTCAGTTGTATTCATCTGCTGAAGGCTCTTGTGATGATTTGATCCGTTCTGAGGGAATTGAGCTGTTCTGGGTGAATCAGGCTGGTGTTAAACTGATGAGATCAGACTCCAGATATCAGATATCAGCTCCAGGACACTGTACAAGCTCTCTGAATACAACACTCCTGAAGGAAGTCGTGGCCTAATGGTTAGAGAGTTGGACTCGTAACCCAAAGGTTTTGGGTTCGAGTCTTGTACCGGCAGGGGATTGTAGGTGGGGGGAGTGAATGAATGTACAGCGCTCTCTCCCACTTCAATACCATGACTGAGGTGCCCTATAGCAAGGCACCGAACCCCCAACTGCTCCCCGAGCGCCGCAGCATAAAT
>JADLZN010003373.1:40457-52204 GCA_018155175.1 Sinocyclocheilus anophthalmus
CAGCAAAACGTTTCATGTAATGTTATGATCTAAGTTAAAATATGATTGTCATATTCTACGACAGGGCTTTTCACACTTTCTGGAAAACCAAATGTTTTCAAGGATCCTCAAATTAAAACAGTGTTTAAGGCTAAAGTGATTCAGAAAACGATCATATCGAGAAGAGTGGATTCAGTCTGCAGCGAGTCGTTTTAAAGATGTGTCACAACAAGAGAGTCTCGTTAAAAAACATAAAAAATTTGACCGTCATGTTAACTGTTAAATCCAATATTCGCCTGTGTCGAAGGACATTGATTATGTTTTATTGATTATGTTTTATTGACCAATCTCAAGAAATGTTTTGACAAACCACCTCGTTTAGTGTACAAGAAAACACCTAATCTCCGAAATCTTTTGGTTAGAGCTGATTTGTAACCTGCTCCTCATTTCTTGAATAAAATACCATTTGGGAATTACAGATGCGGAAACTGTCAACAGTGTAATTTCACATATAAGACGTCGACCTTTACACATCCGCACACGGCAAACATTTGTAAAATTCGAGGCACTATTTCATGTAAGACGGCTAATGTCATTTACCTGTTGCGTTGCCCTTGTGGTTTATGTTATATTGGTAAGACTAGCAGACCTCTGAAAACTCAAGCATTTCTGAACATCGATGTGCAATTAGACATCGCGATCCAAAAAGTCCAGTAGCACAGCACTTTGCAGATTCAAGACACTCAGTTTCCACTCTTCAGTACATAGGTATTGAAGTAGTGAAGTGTCCGCGTCGCGGAGGTGATATCAATAAATAGCTTTTACAGCGCAAAGCCTTTTGGATTTATACACTAGACACATTGTCCCCTAGAGGATTAAATGAGGACTTTGATATTCGTCCATTTCTTTAAACACAAGATATTTATTTACATATAATAAACGCTTGGTGGTTATTGATTTGTATTTATGTACCTAGGCAGGCATCAATTAATGTTATTAAACAATATATTGATAATTATATTTGTGTATTTTGCATAGCTTTATATGTGGTAACACTTTATTTCGATAGTCCACTTTAGACATTCTACTAACAGTAAGTAACTTTGCAACTACATGTCAACTAGCAGTTAGTAGAGTATTAGTAGACTGAGATTCACTGAAGTGGAAGTAGAAACAGCTTCATGTGATTAAATGTTTACAGATGTTTTTAAACCTGCACTGTATATAATGATGAATTAACACAAACCATTAAACTACAAAAATCTGTCACTTTGTATTGTTGATCAAGGATTCAAATACGGGCTCCAGTACATATCTATCATTTCTGTGATGTGAAGCTCAAGTATGATGTGATGTTTATATGTTCATTATGTTTGAACTGAACTAACAGACATGATCACAGATCCAGCAGAAGCTGAAGTCAGCAGGACGGCTGGATTATTATTCAGAGGTATCACACTCTTTACATTGTTCATCGTTTCATAGCTTTGATTTCATTCCCAGTTTCACAGACTGAGTCTCTCTGTTTTCTCTTGATTGTGTCTCTCATCTGTCCTGCAGAGATTTTGATCATTCTTAAGACTGCAGTGTTTGCTGCTCCTACTGTGATTCTTCTTCAAATCATCTGTGCAAGAAGAGCTGGTGAGTTTTTCAGATGATTCACATTGATCTGGAACGATCTGCACTCATGAGAGCTCAGTAAATGCTTTAGTGTTGAATTATTTTGCAGGGAGGAAGGACTCGCAGCACCCAGAGGAAATAGAGATTAATACAATATTAGAGTAAAATACTCCACAAATAACAGATTACAGCAAGATGTATCTTCATCTCAATGATATGGGGGTATTTATACAGCTTACGTGGATATTTGCTCCTTATACTGTACTGAATGCTTTAAATATAATATTAAATACAGAGATCAATGGAAGTGCTTTTAATAACCATGAATAATTATTACAGAAATCCTAATAGAAATGCATGGAAACTTTCTAATCTTGATTCATCTAATCATTGCATTGAACTTTTTACAGAAAGCTTTTTAAATGTTGTAATAGTCCATTTTAACTGATGATGCATGCTACACGTGTCTGTTAATTATCATATGACATATTTACAGATGTATTGTGATGTTTTTTTATTGTTATTGTTCACTTATCATTTGATGCAGAGACAAATCCTTACTTAAAACATCTGAATTATTGTCTTCTCCTCCTACATCATGCTGCAACATGTTTTTATGTCAAGCATCATATGCAGAAATATAAATTCACAATTAGCTTTTTTTTGTCTTCAGATTTGTTATTAATACTTATGAGTTTATTTCAAAGTGTGAAAGTAGGATATTTAACTCTGTTATTGGGTTAATCACCAGTATCTGGGTAAAATAAAAGGGACTTGGTATTTATTAACTTAATACAGCAGAAGCCTTTAGATTTTATGCTAATAATAAAGGAATATGTATCAATATTAAAGCAATACTGACAAGAAAAACAGAAAACCACTCATATCTCTTGGTACATTACTACAAAAATATGCCTTACAAAAATAAAGTTACTATATATCTAAAGTTAATTACCCACTTCTCAGTCAAACTCTGACATTATAGCCCATCATAATTATTCACAGAAGTCATTTAGCAGACTCAGTTGGGAAGCTCAGAACAGTTTTGTTATAATTAGATCAGATATCACAGTTTGTCTGATATCAGTGCTGTTTGTAACACTATTAGTAACTGAACTAGCTTGTTAGCATTAGCCAGTGTTGAACTCGTGCAGTAAGAGGGTCACGGTTCATTCATCTATAGCTATAGCAGACTGAGACTGTAAGGTTGCTTTGAGCTGGAGTTTCTTTGGGCCTTCGAGACATGTTATCAGCATTATAGGACGACACCTGCTTTCTCTCACAGTCCAGATTAAAGCTGGTTTTCTGTGGTTTGTTTTAATGGAGTGTCCTCTCCATCACAAGGCAGAGCATCTCCTTTATTGTGTTTAAGGTGGAGCTGAATCTCACTCTCAGCTGATTTGGTTTTCTGTTTTATTGCATCAGTCCAGAGGCCTATTCCAGAAAGCAGGTTATGTGACATACCCAGGTGTGTTTTTGAAGGGTTAAGTGATAACTCAGCTTTAGTTTCCAATAAAATGGAGGTAACTCTCAGGGTAGCAACTGGCATAGCAAATTACTATATGAAAATACAGAGTAAGCAAGTTCTGTTTCAGGGTTAGTTTACTTCAGCGCTATCAGAGCATGCGTGACCTATTGACGAGACTCCAGTGAGCGTGACAGATTGTGCACAATATTATACATGCTTACAATGTAGTTATCAAATACTATATATATATAATTGTATGATATGTTAATTATAAAGCACAATTATAAGTAATATATAAGATGATATTATGTTATTCTAATATGTTTTTATATTTATTTTATTGTCATATATAATAGTTATGTCACGGTGAGGTGCGGAAGAGAAGCACGAATATGAAAAAGATCACAATATAAAGTCTTTAATAATCCACATAAGGGAAATCCATCATAGGAGAGCAAACACACGTATCCATAGACGAGACCGGACAACCACACACTTACATGGGGAACGTAAATGAGGATAACGATTAGACACACCTGAACATAATGACACAATCAACAGGAGACAGAAACTAGGTCACACACAGCACATGGGGAATGAAAAACACAACAAAAACGTCCTTCATTGTGACAAGTTATCAATATATATTAATTATAAAACTCTATTATAACAAGGTAATGTTTATTTTATTCTAATATATTTATTATATTTTATTGTCATCACACATCATGGATCTGCATTTTCTATAATGTATTTCTATAATAAAAATACATATGTGATATTTCTTATTATATAATTAGCATCAAACAAACAATAATTCTTATTCTCAGTGATTAAAAGAAAAAAAAAGAAAAATGTTTACACAACCATCAATTAGGTAGTTATATGCAGTATGTAAATGACCACTGAACAAAAGAAGAAGAAAGAAGCAGCAAGGCGCTCTTTTCTTGGTGTTGGTTTCCATGGTGACTCATCGATTCATCGCTCTGTTGAGAATGTCTTGTGTGTTAACCGTGAACATACTCTGAGTTGACTGAACTTACCCCGCACGTGTTTTTGGAACCAGCATACCTCAAGTAAGCCAGGTTTGGGTTAATCAACCGAGAGTTCAGGGTATATGTGAGGGTAAGTTAACCTTGCTTTCTGGAATACACCCCAGTCTGATTTTCTCTGATCTCTTCCTCCCAGTAGTGCTGGACAGCAGAGGTTTCACTGAAACCGAACCAGTGTTGAAGTCTTTATACGGACAAATATTTTCCCTGCTTGTGGGATTCTGGTGCCCCTGGAGAGACTTTTAATTATGACTGTCCAGAATTTCTCAGGGTCAAACTCTGACAGAACAGATCCAGGCAGAAACATTATTAGATGGACTCCGTTGTGCCTGCCCCGTTCTTGTTCCTCCCTATTTGCCCCCTGTGCGCGGTGTTCCGGGGTCATCTGATTCTGCTCAAATCAGATCTATATGTGTCTTGGGTCCTTCCGTGTGTTTCTGACCGGTTTACGGTCCGCACCCCCTATTTGTCCCCCTTCCTGTATTTTGTGGTTTTTTTGTTGTCCTGCTTGTTTTCTCCATTCTGCCGCCCCCTTTCCTGCCACGCTCCGCTTTTTCCCCCGCTCCTTGGTCTGCCCCGCCGCGGCACGACGTGCCTGTTGCGTGGCGCTATCCCGTGTGTTGTGCTTGGCGGCTCCCTCAGTCGGGTGCCGGCCATGTCCGTCTTCCCCTCCCTGTGCTGCCCGGTCCGGGCGGCGCGCCCGCTTCCCCACCCCTTCCCCCCCCTTCTCCCACCCGGCCCCTGTGTTGCCTCAGTGGAGGCGCCTTCACGGTTCTCGGCTATCCTGATTCTCCCTGTCCTTTTTCCCCGTTGCGTTGCATGTTGCCGGTCACCTCCCCTGTCGCGCTTGGTGCTGGCGCCCTGCCCCCACCCCCGGGGTCCTCTCCCCGCTCCCCCCCCCCCCCCCCCCCCCCCCCACCTCGCCTTTACTATACCTCTACCCCCCCTCCTTTCCCTCTCCCCCCCCCCAAGAGCCCGGCCCACTTTCCTGCATCCCCTTGCCCTTACCGCCATGGTCTTCCCTACTTTACCTAACCTTTTGCATCATGCCTTCGGGCTGCCCCGCCCCTGCCCTTCTTGGCGCGCCGCCCCTGACCCCGGTTTTTCAAAGCTTTTCCCCCCTGTCTTGTGCCCATTTTTTCCCTGCCCCAAATCCGCGCCCCCACTGTGCCGTTCCTTGTGTTGCCTGCCCCCTTTCCCCGACCAAATTCCCCATACCACTCCCCCCCCTTTAACAATTTTTCCCCCCTGCCCATTTTTTCACAGTTTTCGCCGCCCCTCTACCCCCCAAGCACACTTTACCTTACCATACTCCGTCGTAAACTCATTTTTGTGGTTCATGGCCGCCTCTTCTTGCCACAGGCATGGCTTTTTTTTGTACAATTATAAAGCCAGCCTGCTGAGAAGCGACTTCGTTTAAAACCCTTCGCACTTTAACAAGATCCTATTTGACACTATGGTGCATGTTCTCTATAAAGATATTCCCACAGCGCTGTTGTACTGTGCTATTATACCTATTCTGTGTCTTCCTTTGGCTTTTACAGAACAAACAGTAAAAAGGTACAATATAACATTTATGAAGGTTGCGAGAGATCTTGCTTTTTGCAACTATTATTTGGCGCAGCGAATGAGTGCAGGAAGACTCCATATGTTTCATTTTTGTTGCCAGCGATTTATAAATGTCTGGTACCCTCCGTCGCCTGTATCGCTTGCAATCCTTATGTAACAAATTCATATACAACTGTGATGAGCAAACTAACGAGTACGGCTTCCGCAGATGAGGGAGCGGTAGGTTAGTGCAGCATGTCCCAGATAATGCAAGTGTGCGTGTATTAAAATAAAATAAGTTCTGAGTTTATTTACTTAATGGTTTAGGCCTTGTTCTGTGAATCATCGAAGGTAACCAGCAACAACCACCCTTCCTCTTATCATCGAAGACATGCGATGCAGTGCTAAACAGTCTCTCCGTTCGGTGTTGTAATAGAGTTTGCAACTTTCTCAGACAGTTTTAAATGCTTCACACTGTGACAGTTTGTGCATGCGCCTTCACTCTACACGGGTTAAGTCAGGGTTCGTTGGTCTCGGGCAGGGGGTGGCGAACTCGTATGGAGAGCCGCAGCCCCGCAGAGCTCAGCTACACCCCTAATTAAAACTCACCTGCCATGTAGCTTCCTAGAGTGTCAGCACCTTGATTAGCTTGTTTCAGGTGTGTTGATTCGGGTGAAGCACCTCTGCAGGGCTGCGGCTCTCCAGGACCGACGGTCGCCACCCCTGGTCTATGGATTCCTTCTCTGTTTTTGTGTGTGTCTGTGTGTGTCTGGCTGTCACTGTTGGCGTGGCAACAGCAGGGACGCTGCTTGTGGGCGCTACAGGGTCAGTTGGTGATGATCAGCTGCACCCTTTATATTGAAGTGTTTGTTGTTCATTCCCTTTCGGATCGTTGTTTGCTCACTCTCGTTCTTTGTTCAGTGTTCTCCTGTTGCTGCACTTGGCTCCAACCGTTGTGGATGCTACCCTGTGGAGTTACTGCCGGTCTATGTTGGACTTATCTGTCACTGTGAGGAACTCTTGCTTTTCTCTGTGGAATTCGTGTTCCTTTGACTGTTGTCCGGGATCTCAGTCTACTGCCCATTGTAGTCCCTGCGCTGCTGAGGAGTTATCTGCACCCACTGTTTTCCTGTTATCTCTATGCTGTTGCCATTTGGTCTTCAGAAAATGAACTTTTGTTCACTTTCAACTGAATCGCGAGTCTTTTCCTGAAATATCCTGACATAACGATTCGACCAGGATAGATTCAGCAAATGGAATTGAATGGGGAGAATTCCTTACCAGTAACCAGGCTCGTTTGGATCAACAGGAGGAACATAATACTGATATTCGACCCCTGTCGCTAAAGACCGCTCTGCTATTGGCTTTGGCATCGGTTAAGGGAGTCAGAGATTTACAGGTGCTCTCTGTGAGCCCATCCTGCCTTGAATTCGGGCCTAACGACTCCAAGGTCATCCTGAAGCCTAGGCATGGTTACGTACCTAAAGTGCTCTCTACTCCATTCAGAGCACAGGTAATCACGCTCTCTGTGCTCCCCCCCTTGCAGGAGGACCAGGAGCAAAACCTGCTCTGTCCTGTCAGGGCATTAAAAATCTACTTTGACCATGGAGCAGCTCTTTGAATGCTTTGGTGGCCGCACCAAGGGGCTTCCGGTCACAAAGCAAAGACTATCCCGTTGGATAGTTGATGCAATAGCTCTTGCATACTCCTCATTGGGCCTTCAATGCCCCATCGGGGTCAGAGCACATTCCACGAGAGGCATGGCCTCATCCTGGGCATGGTTCAGTGGTGTGTCCATTGCAGAAATTTGTGCGGCGGCTGGCTGGTCCTCGCCATCCACCTTTGTCAGGTTCTACAACCTAGACGTCCCTGCTTTGCAGGCTCAGGTCCTTTCTGCTTAACTGTCTCTCTGAGCTCAAAACGCTCCAGGAACCATATCCCGACCCTAAGGCTGGATTTAATCCTTGCTGGGTTTGACTATGTCGCAAACCCACTGAAGTTCCCATGTCTGGGCTTAGCTTCCGGCACGCTCTTGGATCTAGTTCCGAGGCTGTGCGAAGCTCTAAGAACGATTATGTAAGGCCGAGCTCGACCTCTATGAGTTAGCCCATTTCTTTGCCTCCTCTTGACCTCGAAAAGAAAACGGGTCTCTGGCTATGGCCTGCTTCATTGTACCTGTAGTTGATCTACAGGGCCCCCTTCTGGACGCCCTGGACAATTACTTATAAGTCGTTCATCTACCACAGCACGGTGTGATTTGAATAGGTTCCCGTAGTGTCTAGCAACGCAGTACAAAGTGAAGTATCGAAAGGGAACGTACTCAGTTACTAACGTAACCTCGGTTTCCTGAGATACGGGAACTAGTACTGCGTAACTAGCCATGCTATGCAGCTGCACGACTCAGTCATCGCTTCAATCTATGAATCAGTTTAATCCTATGCCGATCACCTGCTTATATAGCCAGATGCCCCGCCCATTTTGGCGGGCTCGGGCTCGCTGCTTCGCCACGTAACCGAGTATGTTTTTTGCAGAGATGTTACATGTATGTATGGCCTATGTTTGGATTGATGCTAAGAGTTTAAGACTGTGTATTTGTATGCATTTTAGAAGGACTCTTTATTGGTGAGGTTACCACATCATGGTCCAATTTGAATATGGATTTAAAATTCTTTTCAACGTGGAACTAGTCTGGACTATTTTTGATTGTTCCTGGTTAGGAAGTGTCTGGTGTTTGAGAGCTGTGGCGTGTTTTCATTACAAGAGGTTGGATTATTCATTTGCTATCAGTCAACTTCAGCCATGGACAGTGTTTGGACATTGATGCACTACAGCTAAGACTTTCGCACACATCAACTTTCACATGACGAAACCAACAGTCTTACATTGCTTTGTTTGCTTTCTTCTTCTTATTATTATTTTTTGTACTTTTGTGTATTTACATTTTTGGCTATATGTAGCTGTATTAAGCTGAACTGAATGTTTTCTGTTTTGTATTTAATAAATTGATTTGAAATCCATTTGACTATTGTACATTTTTGACAATATAGACATTATTTATGTTGCATCCATTTCAGATGTATAATAACCCAAAGACTTAAGTTATAGTAGCTGAAAATAATTTAAAGTGAAACGGATGTATTGTTGTAGATTAATAGTGCGGGCCCTGTGTGGGCATAGTGAGGGCTGCCCATGCAGGGCCAGTGCTAAGGGGCTAAAACCATTGCCATTGAGCAAATTCTCAGGGGCCCTGTGCTGGTAGCCCGCTGGGGGCCCTAAGGCTAGCCCTAAGTGGGCCCGTAAAGGGCCAGTGCGGGCTTATTTGCAGGGTAGCTTAAATGTTATTTATCTACACCATTTCAATCAAAGACAAAACATGCATTGTCATATTTGAAGTTGTTTAATGTAGACAGTGTTTTATTGCACAATGACTTAACAGAGGAAACCATAACCTATATTTACATACATGCAAAAATGGGCTGTACAAGACAAGATTTTCAGATCAGAATGATTTTATTTTTTATTGCTAGGTATGTTTTCACATACGAGGAATTTTTTTTCATGACAGAAGCTCCACAGTGTAGCAGAATGACAGTGACAGAACAAAAACACAGATAATAAAAAATAGAACAAGTAACTAAGGAATAAAAATATACAAATCGACAATTGTATGTACAGGTATATAACAATAGACAGTTGTATTTACAGGTATATTATGTGCAAATTGAATTGTAGACTGAGTGTGTGTGTTAGATAATTAAGTGTATGAGTGAATAAATAGTGTGTGTTCCACAGTTATTGTTAAGTGTTCATGAGATGGATGGCCTGAGGGAAGAAACTTTTCCTATGTCTGGCTGTTTTGGTGCTCAGTGCTCTGTAGCGTCGACAAGATGGTAACAGTTCAAAGAGGGAGTGTGCTGGTTGTGAGGGGTCCAGAGTGATTTTGCTAACCTTTTGCTCACTCTGGATTAGTACAGTTCTTGGAGAGTAGGGAGGTTTGTACCAATGATTCGCTCAGCAGTCCGACTACCCTCTGAGTCTTTTGAGGTCAGATTTGGTAGCTGAGCTGAACCAGACCGTTATTGAAGTGCAGAGGACAGATTCAATGATGGCCGAGTAGAACTGTTTCAGCAGCTCCTGTGACAGGCTGAACTTCCTCAGCTGTCGAAGGAAGTACAACCTCGGCTGGGCCTTTTTCACAATGGAGTCAAAGTGAGTGTCCCACTTCAGGTCCTGAGAAATAGTGGTGCCCAGGAACCTGAATGAATCCACTGCAGCCACAGTGCTGTCCATGATGGTGAGTGGGGGGAGTGGAGAGGGGTTTCTCCTGAAGTCCACGGTCATCTCCACAGTTTTAGCTTGTTTGAGGATCGCCTATGATAGTGTTGACACACTGGCAGACCGACAGCCAGCTGCTCGACCTCCTGTCGAGCCACTCTTCACCGCCTTGATGGGCCGATGAGGTGTGTGTCGTCCTGCAAACTTCAGTGAGCTTCGCACAGAGGTTCTTTAGAGGTGCCGTTTGTTGGTGTACAGGCGGAATGATGCATTGTAAGATAGAACACACCTGTAGTAGCTCCATGTGTTTGGGCTTTTGGGCTACGTGTGCTGGAGGTGGAAGTTTCCCAGCCTCACTAAGCTGTCGCGGTAGTCTAATTAAATTTCGTGCTGCGGTCAGGAAACTGTTGATCCACTGACAGATGGAGGTGGGCACTGAGAGCTGAGTTAGTTTGGGCAGGAGGATGTTTGGGATGATGGTGTTAAAGGCCGTGTAGCGGCTGGACCAATCAAACACACAATATATAATTTGTTTTATATTTAACAAATACTCTGTAACCCTCCTCAGTTAACAAGCCATACGAGGACACATGAACCCTCCCCCCCGGAATGCGTAACACCCCAGGGAGCCGAACAGGCCCCTTTGTTGCATGGCAACCATGCTGATATCACTGGGTTTATTGGCCAAAAAAATGCAAAGCAGGGAAAATCCCTGCAAGTCCCAGGGCAAGAGGCAGTGTAGAAATATACTTTTCTACTAATTAATTCATAGGAAAAACCTTCTTTGAATGAACACCCATTTTCTCCAGGCCATTGTGTATATTATTGCTGTTTTGTATTAATCTTTTGTATTATAACTATTTTATTCATGCTACGATAAACCCTCATTCCTAGTCAACTCTACCTTGTCTAGTATTTATGAATTCGCCTTCTTATGATCGAAACAAGCGTGTAAATTATATGTTGGTACATAGGCAATATATTAATGTTCTAAGAATCTTTACTAATTTGTTTGGGGTGGTGTGCCCAAAACCCCCAGTCGAATTACATATGCAAAATACCATGCATACAGACAAAGAGTCATAAAAATCCCAAGTATTTCCAACCTCCCGCTTGGAAATTCAACCTTTCTCATTGGACAAGCCCATCCTGAAAGGCGTGAATCTTCTCAGGCCTTTTAAAAGGCCACACTCCATGTGACCCGCTCAGTCGGTGGTTCGGTCAGATGCTAATATGAAGATGTGAGAAAACGCTTCAGGTTACCAAAGCATTGTGCCAGGCCTTTCCTCGGCCTAGTCCTTTCCATTCATCAAGTGACTCTGACTCAAACTGGTTCTTTTCATCAACTAATTTCATCAAGATCTTGGGCCTTAAGATTGCATCATGAATCTATTTTCAGACAGACGAGACTTTCAAGTATCAAACTTAGTCTTATTAATTGATTCATTAAGTATCATTTGCACCTTTTTAACAAAGGTGTGTTTGAACTAAGATTCTGACGTTTTCCCTCAGGTTTTAGATCTGTTGAATATGCAAAAGTGTTCCATAAAATTCATTCTTTAACCCTTTCCCCTGAGTGCTGATGGTTAAAAAACTTTAAAAAAACAAAAAAAACAAAAAAAAAAAAACACCCTTTCCTATACCACTGTAAATGTGTTGTGTGTCGTGTGTATGTGCAATCTGTTAACCGTTTTGTGTGTGTGTGTATTTTAGACCAGTTTATGTGTTTATGTAGTTTGTTAGACTAGTTTAAGTGTTTATGTAATTAATAAAACCTTACTTGTATCACACTTGACGAGATCGGA
>JADLZN010003374.1:0-125111 GCA_018155175.1 Sinocyclocheilus anophthalmus
GCTTTTCACTTCGGAGCTGAGCGATAACATCGTTCTACTCCTACCAATATCTTTATTTGTGACGACGAGTTCTAGGGAGCTTTTTGTGTTGGCGGACGGTGCTTCAGCGGTGGTCGTTCCTGTGTCGAGTGGGTTGCGCTCTTCAGGCTGCACTACCCACTGTTGTGGCGCAAGCGGCCATCTCCCCTCTTCGTCTCAGAACCTAAAAGAGCATTTCCATGAAAGAGCTTATTTCTCTAAAAGAGCTTACACGGGTGCGTCTTTATAAAGACGACAGATCGTCCTTATAAGGATGCCATTTCACCAGTGCGTTTCTGGATGCAGTCGTTACCTGGCGCTGGGTGATGGTCACTATCACTGCCTCACGTGTCTGGGCATTAAACACGCAGAGGTGGCGTTCGTGGATGAGTCATGATCCTATTGCGGGAAAATGACCATCTCGGAGCTGCAGGCCAGGCTCCGTTACCTCGAGGGGGGCGGAGCTCCATTGCCTCTGCCGCGATCTAGTGTTCGTCCTGGCGGCAGCCAGGCGAGGGCTACTTCGGGCAGTAGCATGGGTGGTCTGAGGGTTACAGTGGTGGCAAACCCCTCAGGGAATCAACCCTCGGGGGACCATCGCTTCTCTAGTGCTTCGCAACCAGTTGAGCCGCTAAAGGAGCGTGCTGGGCCCTGGGCGTACCAGCAGTATCCTTCAGTGCTCCTCCCAACAACCGGATGTCGATCACTGCATCAGAGGGAGAGCTCTCAGGAGAAGAAGATTCGGCTGCGTTGCCGCCCTCCGGGATGGTGGCAACGCCTGAATCAGATCCGGAGATGTCGGCTATGCTCGAGTGGAAACCTCCACCGCGTCCCGAGCCCTCGAGGTTGGACGATTGGTTTCTCGGGGTGGCTCGCGCAGGTTCTCAGTGCCCCGACTCAGTGCCTTTCTTCCCGGAGGTGCAAGAGGAGCTCACCAGGTCATGGACGGCACATTTTACTGCGAAACAGACCTGCTGGTTCCTCCTCCCTCATCACCCTCGACGGGGGTGCCGCTAGGGGGTATACGGCGATCCCCCCGGTGGAGCGGTTGGTTGCGATGCAGATGTGTCCTAAGACCGCCTCCTCCCGTCGCTCCCCTCCTGGGCCTGTAGGCATTCGTCTGGTCTGACTGGCTGTGCTTATACGGCTTGTGGAGAAGCTGCCTCCGCCTTACACGCTATGGCGTTACTGCAGGTTCATCAGTCCAAGGCACTGAAGGACCTGCACGAGGGTGGTCACAATCCGGAAGTTCTGAAAGAGCTCCGAACCACTACTGACCTCGTGCTCCAAGCGACGATCAGAATACACCTCACACCCACAAACAAGCAAGCAGTTGAGGAAAAAGACTACTCACGCACCCTCTGCCAAACCATGGAACCAGGTAAGCATTGCGCCGCACACTCAAACCCCTCTTCGGTCCACCCACGAGCCGCCCGAGTTAGGTCCCTGCGTTCCACCTTGCTGCCCCACTGCGGTTACGGTGGTGGTTCCGCTGGTCCCGCTTGCACGGTATCTGGGTGCCTAGCATGCGCTACCCAGCCCATCTCGCTGACTTCTGCAGCCCATCAGCCTCGGCTATGCGATTCAGATCGCCCGGCGCCCTCCCAAGTTCAGGAGCATTCGGTTCACCTCTGTGCCGGACAAGATGCTCCTGTCTTGCGTGCAGAGATCACAGTCCTACTGGCGAAGGACGCGATAGAGCCGGTCCCTCCAGTCGATATGAAGAGGAGGTTTTACAGCCCCTACTTCATTGTACCCAAGAAAGGCGGTGGGTTACGACTAATCTTGGATCTGAGCATCTTGAACCGGGCCCTTCACTGGTTACCGTTCAAGATGTTGACGCAGAAACACATCTTCGGGTGCATCTGTCCCCGAGATTGGTTTGCAGTGATCGACCTGAAGGATGCGTACTTTCATGTGTTGATCCTTCTGCACCACAGACCATTTCTGCGGTTCGCATTCGAAGGACGTGCATATCAGTACAATGTCCTGCCCTTCGGGCTATCCCTGTCTCCCCGTGTCTTCACGAAAATCGCGGAGGGTGATCTTGTTCCCTTCAGAGAGCAGGGTGTTCGCATCCTCAACTATCTCGACGATTGGCTTATACTAGCACAGTCTCGGGATCAGTTGTGCAAGCACAGGGACCTCGCGCTCCGGCACCTCAGCCTGTTGGGCCTTCAGAGCAAACTCTCCCCGACGCAGAGGAACTCTTTTCTCTGTATGGAGTTGGTTTCAGTCGAACAGACAGCACACCTCACAGAGGAACGTGCGCGGTCAGTGCTGAACTGAAGGGCAGGACAACGGTCCCACTGAAACAATGTCCAGAGCTCATTTTTTTTTTTTTTTTTTACCCCCCCCCCCCTTTCCCCTTTTTTCCTTTTTCTCCCCCATGGGGCATATGGCAGCTGCAGCGGCAGTTACGCCACTGGGGCTGCTTCATATGAGACCGCTGCAGCACTGGCTCCGTGGCCGAGTTCCGAGGTGGGCGTGGCAACGAGGCACTCACCGGGACCAAGTGACACCGGCCTGCCACCAAACCTTAACCCCGTGGTCAGACCTTGCGTTCCTACGGGCAGGAGTGCCCCTGGAGCAGGTATCCAGGCATTCTGTGGTTTGCACGGACGCCTCAACCACCGGCTGGGGGCCACGTACAACAGGCACGCAGTGTCTGGGGTGTGGACGGGCCCCCAACTGCAATGGCATATCAATTGCCTAGAGTTGTTCGATTTGTCTTCTACGAGACACGCTTACGTCTTGAAGTGGAACCTGTTCGTTGAGTGGTGTTCTTCTCACCGAGAAGACTCCCGGAAATGCCCGATCAGAATCGTGCTTTCCTTTTTGCAGCAAGGGTTGGAGCGAAGGCGGTCTCCCTCCACCCTCAAAGTCTATGTCACCGCGATCGCTTCTAACCACGACCCCGTAGAAGGGAAGTCGGTGGGGAAGCATGACCTGGTCATCAGGTTCGTTTGGGGGCGAGAAGATACATTATGCCACCGGCTCCCCTCTAACCCCTCTTGGGACTTGTCTCTATTGCTCAAAGCACTACAGCAGGGCCCATTTGAGCCTTTGCAGTCAGTCTTGCTAAAGTTTCTTTCAATGAAAACTCTGCTCCTGCTGGCACTGGCCTCCATCAAGAGAGTAGGGAACCTGCACGCATTTTCGGTCAACGATATGTGCCTAGAGTTCGGGCCGGCTGATTACCAGGTAACCCTGAGGCCCCGGCCCGGCTATGTGCCCAAGGTTCCTACTACCCCCTTTAGGGATCAGGTAGTGAACCTGCAAGCGCTAACCCCAGAGGAGGCTGACCCAGCCATAGCTTTGCTTTGTCCTGTCCGAGCCTTGAGATGGTATGTAGACCGGATGTAAAGCTTTAGGACCTCAGACCAGCTCGTTGTCTGTTATGGAGACAGGCAGAAGGGGAAGGCCGTCTCTAAGCAAGAGGATGGCCCACTGGATTATGGATACCATCACCCTGGCTTATCAGGCGCAGGGTGTGCCCTGCCTGCTCAGGTTGCGAGCTCACTCTACTAGAAGTGTTGCATCCTCCTGGGCGCTGGCTCGTGGCACCTCGCTGACAGATATTTGTAGAGCTGCGGGCTGAGCGACCCCCCCCCCCCCAACGTGTTAACTAGATTCTATTAACATTCGTGTTGAGCCAGATCATGGGCTTCTGCAATGTTCCAAGTAGAACGTACGTTTTCCCAGTGTTATCCAATATCACTGAGTGTGTAGTGCTACGACAACAGTGACTGGTCTCCTTGTTGCGAGCCCCGGCCTACACCAAAAAGTGGAGCGCAGGAGGCTCGCACAGGGCACTGGAAGGGGCAGCATCCATGGCGCTTTTGTAGGGATTCCAAATTCGTCGGTCACTGACGTGACGTCAAGAGTGACCAACTGAAAGGGAACGTCTCAATTACGTATGTAACCCTCGTTCCCTGAAAGAGGGAACGGAGACGTCACGTCCCGTCGCCACAGCCGCTGTCACCGGCTCGGCTCCTCAGCGAAAAGATGGTATGCATTGCACCGGCTGCCTTTTTTTGCTCACGTTGTGTGATCAGCGGCAGCTGGATGCAATCATCGCATTGCATTGGCCTCAGTTAGTTTACACTCGAAGTGGATTGGTCTCTCTAGGCGAGATCCCAATTCATCGGTCATCCGACGTGACGTCTACGTTCCCTCCTTCAGGGAATGATGGTTACATACGTAACCTTTTTCCGTACATACCCACGTTTTTCCGTGGGTGCTTAACCATTGGGATCGACGCCCATGCAGACAGGAAGGGCTTCAAGCTATTCATCTAAACAAAAACACTTGATTAGCTGGTTCAGATGTTTTTTAACAAAACTTTGTAGGAATGTACCTGTCCAGGAGCAGGACTGAGTACCCGTCCTATTGTGTTTGTATAAAAAATAAAATAAAAAATAAGGGTCCACTTAAAGTACCTCAAGGTTGTCATTAAATATTTGCCCTTCATTTCTTAAGTGTTCTCTGAAGTTCTGGTTCAGTATGTGTTACAGCAATGTCCCATAGTAAGCATTTCAACATAGAAGAATTAAGAGAACAAAAAAGCTCCCTTAAGTCATCTACTGATCTCAAGTAAAATCAAATTGAATGAACAAAATATGATGATTGTGTCAGTGCAGTCGGTCAACATGCAAAGGTTGGAAACTTTTACTGTCTCTGAAGGTAAAAGTTCAAGCTACAGTTCCTGTGGGAATGAGGCATAATGAGCATAAACCACAACAGCAGCTGACCAAAAACATGTTCAGCAACAAAAAAATATATTCATCATTAAACAGAGTAGCATTTCTATTCTTTTCATTTGTACTGAAAAAAAGTAATTTTCTAATTGTGTTTTAAATTGTAAATGATGAAAGTGTAAATACAGTGTAATTTCTCATGTAAATCTGCAAACTGCAGATACACATACTGTTGTCCTCATTTTATAAAAAAAAATAGGATATAACCATATAAATGCTAATAAGAAAGACATAGTGAAAATATTTAATGATTCGGTTTATTGACTCAGATGTTTCTATGCAGTATGTTGCACGGTTACTGTCCGGTCGTTGGTCCTATTATTACTCTTTGTCCAGTTTTACTCTATCTTTGTGACAGGACTTCACTGGTGTTTAGGTTTGAGAGTGCCAAGGTTTTTCCTAGCAGCTGTCAGGGTTATAAGATATTTTTCATGGTTTGTGATGGTGGGAAAAGGTTTTCCTCATTTGTGTATAATTAGGGCACACATTATGTGTGCAGTGGGGGCATTTACCTTGTTTAGCTGTTTTATCTGTTTAAGGTTTTAGATGTTTTTTTAATAATATTTGTTTTAATAACTTGATTTGGTCTTACTAGGGGTATTATTCAGGGGTTCAGCTGGACATGTTTCGGATTATAAAGTCTGAGAGGGTCTCTCTTCCCTCTTGAAGGGCCTGTGTATCACTATTTGTAAATGGGTATGAAATTTAATGGCTCTTTTTTAACTTAAATTGTTAGTGGGTGCATTCCTAATTTATTTATCTTTTGGAAAGTCATAGAAATGCTATCATAGATTTTTTTTTCCCATTTTGCTATTGGAGCCAGTGGGGATGCAAAAACGGTATTTGTTGTAGTTTCTGTTGACCACTATAGAAGTTAACCCAACTATGAGGACCTCCCCCTAATATGGAAATGTTAAAAGGGTCAATGTGAAAAGGGCATTCGTGGCCTAATGGTTAGAGAATCGGACTTGTTACCCAAAGTTTGCAGGTTCCATTCTCAGTACTGGGGGGAGTGAATATACAGCGCTCTTTTCCACCCTCAATACCATTGTAGGGATTTGATGAACAGGACACTGGTACGCCACTGAATCACCATCATGAGGTCCGGATTAATTTAATCAAGAGATGCCACAGAGATCTTTTGTATGAGGACTGAAAATACCGCGTGATGCCTCATGATCCAATGAAAATAACTATTATATGAATGCACAGGAAGCAGCTATGTTAATCACGCCCTCGGGCCGGCAAGCACGGGATATCTATGCATGACTGTCACATGTCTTGTGACCACCTACTTCCTGCCCTGTCTGAAACCCCAACGGACCCGCGCCCTTATGTTACAACAAAAGAAACAGAACCTTGCATGACGATTTTAAAAGACAAATCATTTAAAAAGTAGTGAAAATGTATCCACTGCATGTGTTATGCCGTATATATATATATATATAATATAGATATATTATAGATATATATATATACATATATATATATATATGTGTGTATATAATGTGTGATTTTTTAAGATTTGCCGTATAACTCTTTTTAGCAGACAAAGCATTTAATATGTGTGTAAGAGATGTGAAGTTTAATATCGGTTGAAAGCTTGTCTTATTCGCCGAACATTGGTGTTAGTGAAACTTTTATATTTTGTATCATTCTCTGGTGATAATACTTTTATCAGAAGTTATTTAAAACTTCCAGAAATACGCCCCACGGAGCATGTGACTTGTGCATGAAAAAAAAAGAACCACACAGGGCATGGCTAAGCCCTGCAACAGCGTCCGATTGGAAGATCGCGTCGTGGGGCGGACCAAAGGTCAGCCTGCTTAAAATGGACACCAGACTCTCAAGCTCGCTGGCTCGCTCTCACTCAAAAGAACTTTGGCTTTCACCTTGGTGAGCACAACAAAGCGCCCCCACGCCGTAACATCGCACAAGCGAGACCATCTAAGAACTCAAACACTTCAGTTGAAGCTTCGTAACTCTGCAGAACGCAAAGTCTTGCAAACTCAGGCTTTTAGCAGGACTGCTGAAGCCTCTTCGTAACCCGGCAACCAACCAATCCAACGAGAGGTTTCCCAAAAGAACGTCATTCAAACGTCATTCCGACGTCACCGCAACAGCCAATCAGCGAAGGAATTTCCCTCAAGCAGCCAAACCAGGAAACTCAGCTTTCAGCTGTCAACCCAGCAGAACGCAAGTAAACGAACAAAATCTTATCTCTGCTGAACTGGTGAACGAGCTAATTTAAGCAGTAAACATAAGCTAAAATCCTCTGCTTTGTGAATTCTCTTAGGTGAATTCAAAACCACTCGTGAATCGAGTTAGAACTTTGAAAGCTTCATAGAACTCCGTCAACTCTCATTCTAATGATCTGTATGTGTGTGTGTGTGTGTATGTGTGTTTTAGCTTAGTTTTGATGTAATCTAGAATAGCCAAATAAATTCTTGTTTCATTTATAAAGAATTATTGTTTGGTGTCATATAATTTCAAGGTTAAACCCTTTCGCCAAAAAGATCCCTTGCTGCCTATCTCGTAGCTTACTTATAATAACCTCTCTAAGAGCTTACAAATTATCAAAGAACGTATTTATCCGTGGCCAGGAGAATACATAGTCAAATTGTTAAAATATACTGAGGTCACGGCTCGCTGGACGACCCTTGATTTAAAGTGCAAACTAACAAACTTGAAATCAGTTTAATCAGGTGGACTTCGAATTTTCAAATCCGAGTCCTATCAAAACCTGAATGAATTAATAATAATTAATTCCCAACAATTACAAATGAGTTAATTTCATTACACACATGTATGAGGGCCCTTGAGCAAGACACTGAACCCCCACAAAACGCACTCATAAGAAATTGAAAAGTGACATTACACAAGTCGCTCTCTCTTACATAATTTGTCAAATAAAAATCAGCTACAATGCACAACACACATAAATGATGGAGTGACACCACAACACATCCACGATGGAGAACAAATGCAAACACGCATAACCACACTATACACCATAGAACATACATGTCGGTTTGACTGTGATTTTGCATGTATTGCCCCCCCCCCCCCCCCCCCCAAAAAAATTAATACTTCAGTCCAAAAAATTTTTAAACTTTGACAAAGTCATTTTCATTTGTTATTTTGCTTCATTTTAATAATAATTATTTTATAACGTCTAAATAAAATAACGTGAGAAAAGATCTATACCTATGTGGAAATTACAAATTAAGTAATGCTCTAGAACCATCTGGTGGCTGTGGTTGAAATTTCAGTGGGGGGGTTCTTCAAATTTCATCAAATAATGGTTCTATGACTCATTCCCCACTCCATGTCACTCAAAACACTTCATATAGTGCTGTTCACTTATGGTTAATTGAAAATGTTTTGTTTAATGTCACCATTATGTTGGTTAGTGTTTGCTTTAGTTGGGCTCTTGACCCTTGGATTCAGTAACATCCAGATGCAAACCAGTTTGTATCACTTGTATCAGCCAAATGGACACTGAATTAATACTGACGTACATTACGGTAATTGGACATTAGTTTGTTGTCCGAGAAGGAAGGGTTTGGTCAGCATGAGTATGATTTCAGTAGTTGGATTACTTCCCACAGTCACATTCGGGGATCGGGGTTTATTGGGTGCGGCCAATTTGCCACGGACGCTCATGGGGACTCAAAGCATTAAAGCACCAATTTCTTGCTTCATCTAGTGACATACCGTAGAAAAACAATGTAACGAATCAGCTCATGGGAAATATTAATAATTAACCATAACTAATTATAATTAATTATTCATATTTTAGATCCGCTGCAGATATTTAGCTGACCTCTCAGGGTTCAACGGTCTGTCAATTCTAAGAACGTTAATTACCTGGTTAAAGGAAATAACCTTCTTACTTTACAATTCTATAAGTTTGTAACGTAAATCTGCATGATTAAGTGACTCCAGTTAGAAGCAAACAATGAACCACGTCAAGTGTGATTACAAGTAAGGTTTTATTAACTACATAAACACTTAAACTAGTCTAACATACTACATAAACACATAAACTGGTCTAACATCCTACATAAACACATAAACTGGTCTAACATACACATACACACACACACACACATACAGTTGTATAGGAAAGGGTTAAAGCTTAACTCAGTACGAAAGAGAATTAAGAATATGAAGTTATGGAACCATTTGCTATTCAGCAGATCTACAGATGAGGGAAACGTCAGATTCTTAGTTCAAACAAAACTTGTAAAAAGGTGTAACTGATACTTAATGTATCAATTAAGAAGACTAAGTTTGATACTTGCGAGTCTCGTCGGTCTGAAAGAGATTCCTGATGCAAAACTTAAAGCTTCCCGTAGATCTTTGCTAAATTCGGGTCGATGAGAAGAACCAGTATGAGTCAGTGTCACTTGATGAATGGAAAAGACTAGGCCGAAGCCTGGCGCGAGCTTAGGATGTTCTGGAGCGTTGGAGCGTCTTATCGAAAACTAACAGAACCACCGACTGGGTGGGTCCCTGGAGTGCGGGGCCTTTACGGTCGGAGAAGATCCCCGCCTCTCAAGATGGGGCTGTCCAATGAGAAAGATGGAAATTCCAAGCGGGAGGTGGCAATTGCTGGAGGGTTTTACGACCCTTTGTCTCTAAGCATGGTAACTTGCAAATGGACTTGAATCGAAATTACTAAAGATTCTCAGGACCCTAATATATATTGCATATGTTCCAACATATAATATACACGCTTGTTTCGATCATATGAAGGCGAATTCATAGATATTAAACAAGGTAGAATTACATATAGTGAAAGGATGACAGTAATGGGTTCCCTCATAAGCATGCCTAAAATAGTCTAAAAATATCAAAGACAACATACACCATGACCTGAAGGATACACTGTTCATTCAAAGAAAGGTTTTCCTATGATTTAATTAGTAGAAAAGTCCATTTCTACACTGCCTTTTTGCCTCTTGCTTCTGGAAAATGCAGCTCTGCTCACATTCCACAAGGTCGTAAATGTATCGGGTGTCAGCACTGCTATGGAACCAGGGGCCTGTTTGGCTTCCTGGGGTGTTACAGAGTATTTGTGAAATCTAGCTAACAAAATATATATTGTGTGTTTGAGTGGTCCAGATGCTACACACATCTCAGCAGGCCTGGCACCACAAGGGGGCAAAATATCTGATTTGTGCCCCCTCAACAGGGCCGGTTCCCCCTAGAGCACCAAAGAAACTCAAGAGTGTGCTGTCTGCAGGAGAAGATCTTCAAATGATCGTCCCCCATGTAATCTAGTGTTAAAAAGCTTGTGTGAGTCGTTCATCAGGATCTAAGGAGATCTGCAGTTTACACAGTGAGAAACTCAAACTCTGCGGGGAAGTCGTGTCCTAGTGGTTAGAGTCGGACTCATAACCCAAAAATGTTGTGGGTTCGAGTCTCGTACCGGCAAGGATTGTAGGTGGGGGGAGTGAATATACAGCGCTCTCTCCCACTTTCAATACCACGACAATGATGTGCCTTGAGCAAGGCACCGAACCCCCAAAACTGCACCCCGGGTGCCGCAGCAAAAAAATGGCTGCCCACTGCTCAGGGTGTGTGTGTGTTCACTGCTGTGTGTGTGCACTTTGGATGGGTAAATGCAGAGCACTAATTCCGAGTATGGGTCACCATACGTGGCCACATGTCACTTCACTTCACTCACTTCACTATTCTGTCTGGAGGACGCATGTAATCATATAAGGTAAGCCAGTGTCTCTTGATTCATGTAAACAATAAATAGTCATAAGTACAGACATTTCTCGCTGCCATTTTACTCAACTTCAAATTACATATACTGTGCTGTGAAAAAATATTTGCCCCATACTGATTGTGTCTGTTTTGTCTATATCTCATACTAAATAGTTTTAGATCTTCAAATGAAATATACATTAGACAAAGGCAACCTGAGTAAACACAGATTAAAGTTTTTAAGCAAAAATAAAAGCTGTCCTACATCTTTTGCCCATGTAAAAAACTAAATGGTCCTTTAGCAGTAATAACTGGAGATCAGTCTTTCACAGCGTCGCGGTGGGATTTTGGCCCACTCTTCTTTGCGGTACTGCTTTAGTTCAGCCACTGGACAGTTTTCAAGCATAAAAAGCCAATTTAATGTCCTTCCACAGCATCTCCATTGAAATCAAGTCTAAAACAGAATTGGACTTACTGAATGATCAGACAATCGACCTTTTCTGGTAGAGAGAAGAAAAATGCAATTCCCTCGATGTTGTCCTTGGGTCTTTTGTGACTTATTGGATGAGCCACTTCTGGGAAGATTTGCTACTGTGTTGAGTTGTTCCCATTTGGAGATAATGGCTCTTGCTTGTGCTTCTTTGGAGTACTGTACATGAGACTGCTTTTGCCAGGACTGACATATTTTGGTTACCTGCTTACTCTTAATTTCTGGACTTTCTTTAGTGTATAAGTGTATTACTGCGTAAGACCTTTTAATTAACTAATGGTTACAAACTGTATTTTGTTTTTACTCAGGTTGCCTTTTTTATGTTAGGTTTTAATTTTTCAATCCATTTGCTATGAGATAATCACAAAAACAGAAGAAATCAGGATAAACACAGACATTTTTACAACAAGGTTGTTATGACGATTCATTTCCTTAACATAATGTATTCTTTTGAAAATTCTTTATTGTCAAATGTGTGTTAAATGTAAACTCCTATTAGGAATTTAACCATTCAATGTGAATTTATCTGAGAATATTCTTAAATAAGGAAATCTATTCAGTGATTGGTCCATGCGTATTTCGTCATCCAAAATCCCATTTGTGGCACAGCAAAATGTTGTGAATCAACTCTAAGACTGACACTTAAGATTTAGTCATACACATCGCTTAAATTACAACTGAGATGCTAGATAACTAAGTTTTAAGCGCAGCTCTGAGCCAATAATTTTTTTTACACTCAAGTCAATTCTTACCAGCGTTCTTGAGAGTAATTCACAGAGACTTGATAAATACAGGCCCAGAGCTCTTATACACACACACTGGAAATGGTGCATGAGGGAAGATTCACAGATTTAAAGATGTCTTTGTTTGATCAATAGGACGAGTGTCATAATTCATAATCTGTGTTTGGTTCACTCCTGATCATTATATGAACATCAGAATAAAAGCAGCTGTTAATTGTGTCTCTTCAGCTCCTGTGATTCTGGATCCAAACACTGCAAATCCACGTCTCGTCCTGTCTGATGATCTGACCAGTGTGAACCAACCCCTTCCTGATAATCCATAAAGATTTGATGATTATTACTGTGTTCTCGGTTCAGAGGGTTTTAACTCAGGAACATATTGCTGGGATGTGGAGGTTAAAGAGAGTCTATGCTGGAGTGTTGGAGTAACTACAGCATCAAACCAAAGGAAGGGACGGGATTATCTTTAAAGGGGTCATATGATGCTGCTAAAAATAACATTATTTTGTGTATTTGGTGTAATGAAATTTGTTTATGTGGTTTAAGGTTCAAAAAATGTTGTAATGCTGTACATTATTGTTTCTCCTCTGTGCCCCGCTTTTCTGAAACGCGTTGAATTTTACAAAGCTCATCGTTCTGAAAAGCGAGGTGTGCTCTGATTAGCCAGCTATCCAGTGCGTTGTGATTGGCCGAAATACCTCAAGCACATGACAGAAATGTTACGCCCCTTACCAAACTGTGATGCCCTGTCAGGCCGGAGCTATGAGACAAAAACATTAAAACCCATTATAAACGAGGCATTTGTGTCATCCAGTGGGGACATAATTACAGATTATTATGACTTATACTGTCTTTTTAAGCGTTGCATCGCGCCGCTAAACAAAAAACCATGTCTGCATTTGTGATCGGAGAAACAAGTGCTACTCTACACTGCCCAAAAACTCTTGTTTGAATCGTCAGTGGAAATTTTTCATTTAAAGATAAACTATGTATCTGTATTTAAGTCTGTGAGTAAGAAACAGACACCATTTGTAGTTACTCTACCCAGATCAGGAAACAGTCTCACTAAAAGTGCTGCACACACTCTGAAGATGTTGGTTGAAGTGTTCTGGAAGAGTGTTGAAATACATCTTAACCATGATTTCTAGTAGTGTCCCTATTTGGTAAGGTAACAAAGTAGTTTCGCTTTCACAACGAAACCCTGCGTTACACACGGTGGCCTAGAGTGAGCGGAGGCCCGGGGCTAGAGTGAGGAACGGCCAGCGGGCTTGAGAACGGCACGGCCGGCTTGCACTTGTGAGCAGAGGAGGGGGGGCTTGAGAACGGTGCGGCCGGCGGATTCAACGAAGTAGCTGACGGCGGGCTTGCGGCAACCACATGTGACAACACCGGGCTGGACTCCGCTTCGTCCACGGTGAAAAGCCGATCCGGCGATCCACAGCACAAAATTGTAGTATTTCCTCAGCAACCAACACAGATCAGCTCCAGGCATGACGAAGGAGATATCGTCCTCTTTTTGAAGACCAAAAAAGTAGTTTCGCTTTCACAACAAAACACACAGCGCCTTCACGACATGGCAGTGGCGGCATCAACAATACTACAGCGAGAATAAAAGTTATGCTTTCTTTCTTTGCGTGACCATTTGGGCGGTGTTATGCAAATCTTTCCCCATCGTGACGTAGACATGTGGGGCGTGTTAAAACGAGCTGTTTTAGGTAGGCGTGTTTGACTCTTAAATTTTATAAAGAATATTTCTTTGGATTTGAGATTTAGTCTTTGCAACTTTACAGATCTTCTTTTGCACCAAGAGCTTGTAACACTCAAAAAAATTTAAATTGCATCATATGACCCCTTAATACTGAGTCTGGAGTGTGAAATACAGACAGTTTGAACAGGATCTTGAGCGTGTGAGAGTGAATCTGGACTGTGACAGAGGAACAGTGTTATTCTCTGATCCTGTAACTAACACACATCTACACACATTCACAACCACCTTCACTGACACTGTCTTGCAATTCTTCTGGTGTGAGTGGTTTGCCCATCTTAGTATCTTACCATTCGATAGTCAGTAAACATTATCATGTTTCCAATGTTTAATCCAAGTGGACAGTTATAAAATACCCTAATTCTGTCATTAACTTTAAATGGACAGTGTATTAAGTGTATTTAAGCGTATTCATAGAGAACTGAAGCACCAGAACAGTTTGTTTCCATCCCTTCATCCCGTGTGTAATAACATTTCAATCAGCTGATAATATGGCCTTTTAATGTTGAGTATGTTTCAGAATTGTAAAAACAGTCCCTTTGCTGTTCAGAATTATTTATAGATTTTATTATTAATAAATATATTTTTATATTTCTAGTCTGCAATTAAAACCCTCATATAGTTGGTAAAGCATCAAGCCAGAGCTCAGTTTATCCTGTGATGCCACCACTTTAGATGGTTTCTGTCGGGATTCTTGACACTTGGGTTGAAGCTCTTTATAGAAATGTCTGGCAAGGTGGAGGGATGATCTCTCTTTATTCTGGGTACAAAAATAGAGATTTTCAAATATAATCATAAAGACATGTCATGCATCCGTGTACTGAAGTATTTTAACATCAGATGTCCGATGACAAATCTTCTTTAATATTTTAATTCACTATCCAGGGTCAAATAAGGCAGACAAAGAGTTAACAAACATGAGACCCAAAAAGGCAGTATGATCAAGAAGCAGAAACTCCACCCTCTTACAGCGCTTACCAGGAAGTGAGATCTTAATATTTCTCCTTTCTGTCATACTGACTGTCGACAAAAATATAAAGGAATTAGTGATCAGTAGAGAAAGAAGAGAAATACTTTCAAGAAGGATTTTTGAGAAGTTTTTTTTTTTTTGAACAGACAGCAGATCTTTGTGATTATCGTGGTGATTCATTTCTGAAAGCATCATTCAGAAAGTGAAAGTAAAGTTTAGATCACTGGAGCTCAAAGAGTGAAAATGGATTCACTATCGGAAGATGATTTTTCTTGTCCCGTGTGTATTGAAATCTTCAAGGATCCTGTTGTTTTATCATGTAGTCACAGTGTCTGTAAAGAGTGTCTTCAACAGTTCTGGAGAACCAAGGATACTCCGGAGTGTCCTGTCTGCAGGAGAAGGTCCTCAAGAGAAGAACCACCATATAATCTTGTGTTAAAGAACTTGTGTGAGTTGTTCCTGAAGGAGAGAAATGAGAGCCGTTCATCAGGATCTGAGGAGCTCTGCAGTTTACACAGCGAGAAACTCAAACTCTTCTGTCTGGAGGACAAGCAGCCGGTGTGTTTAGTGTGCTTTACTTCACAACAACATGACAATCATAAATTCAGACCCATCAGTGAAGTTGTGTCATCATATAAGGTGAGTCAGATTTATTTCTGAGGATTAAAGCTAAACTTCTCAGTACCATTTTGCTCATCTATATTACATAAATCTCCAGTGTTATATTGATTTTCATTTTAAATTCCAGGAGGAGCTCAATACAGCACTGAAGTCCTTACAAGAGAAACTTACACATGGAGAACCAATGAAAGGACAGTTTGAAGAAACAGTTGAACACATCAAGGTGAGCACTGATTCCTGACATTTCCAAATTTGACCTTTTTTGACTGGAAGACAGAAACGTTGAATGCATGTATTTTAGATCAAATATAATTATTTAAGTTTTCATCACACAGTTACATAAAGTAATTTACACCATAGTTTACACTTTACAATAAGGTTCCATTAGTTAATGTTAGTTAATGTATTAACTAACATGAACTAACAATGAGCAATACATTTGTTAAAGTGTTTATTAATCTTTGTTAATGTTTGTTAATGAAAATACAGTTGTTCATTGTTAGTTCATGTTTATTCACAGAGCATTAACTAATGTTAACAAGCACAACTTTTGATTTTAATAATGCATTAGTAAATGTTGAAATTAACATTAACCAGTAGGATGATTATAACAATGCGTGATGTAGTGTCCATGCTTAGTTCATGTTAACTAAAGTAGTTAACTAATGCACCTTATTGGAAAGTGTGTTACAGTTTAATCAAAGATATGAATTACATTTTAGAAATATACATTTCAATGTATTATCTGTCTATTAGGGAAACAGATGAAAGGTATTGAGACTGTTGTATAAACACAATGATTTAATGAGCAACAGCAACCATTCATATACTGAAATCGTTGTGTTCCTGTCTCATTTTTAATAATTACTTAATTCATTTAAGTAGTTTATATTGGCTAATGGCCGTGCGAGGGGAAAATATAAACCATTTGGTAAAACAAAGATTCTGCTGATTGGGTGCTAGTTGGAGGACTCGCTCAAGCAGGAATCATATATGTGTAGTAGCGAACACACCACATTTATTGTCCAAACATCAGCAATCATTATCGAGCATGTGTAAATATCTAAAATATTTGTCACAACAGTACTGCAAATAGGCTCTATACCTTGAGGGAAAACCGAGCAAAAGGATGTTTAATAGTGTTTAAAGCAATGTTGCGAATTTGGTGAAAACTCTTCCATCTTACCCAAGGGTCTAATTTGATCTTTTTACTTAAAAACAGAAAAACTATAACTTTTACTCCACAAAATGCTGATGTGTCGACAGATCCCTCATTAACAAATTAATGTAAAAACCTTTAATATTCAACATAATACAATGCCATTGTTACGGGGCTGACGAGACGTGAGACGTGCGGATCCATTCGCAAAGCTTTATTAAACAGAAGACAGAGACGTGGTCATAAAACAGGCATAGGTCAGATAATGGCAAACAGGTATATGGTGGGCAAACACAAGAATAGTCCTAGGGCTAGAACAGGTCGACGATCGGCAGACAGAATCAAAAAAAGGGGGAAGACTAAAGGAGAAATCCAGGAAACCAGACGAAGATCAGAAACCGAGAAGGCTAAGGCTAAGGCTAATGACTAGGGCTAAGGCTAGGGCTAATGACTAGGGCTAAGGCTAAGGCAAATGACTAGGGCTAAGGCTAAGGCTAAGGAAAACGACTAAGGCTAAGGCTAAGGCAACAAACGAGGGCTCTGTAGAGTCGCTATCTCTAGGGGAGTGATAAATGCTGAAACAATACTCAGCAGAGGGAAGGGATCAGAGGGAGTGTTAAATAGTGAGGGAGTGATAAGAAACAGCTGGGTGCAATCAGTGTAAAAAGCTGTGTGCAATCCGTGCTGAGTGCAAACAGTGCAATGAATGATGGGATATTTATGGGATGATATGCAACAGTTTGTGTAGTGCGAGAGTCAATGAATAGGAAAGTTCGTGGACCGGATTCGTGACAGCCATAGATCACTTTTTTCCAGAAGCACAAAACTAGATCAATTAATCTCAAAACAGCTTTGACTGATTAAATCTCACAAATCTCACAAAGAGTGAGACCATTCATCAAAAGTGCTGATTTGAGATTTTGTGCCATCTATGGTCAAGAAAAAAAAATTTACCTTTATTTACCCTTTATCTTTATCAAGTAGTGATGTATATTTGTATATATGCACCCTGCTGTGTACAATGTTTATTTGCACCTGCAGACACTGAACATCTTCTGCTACAGTGTTAGTAAAGTTAAAGTTGTAGTTAACTAACCCACATTTAGTCATTCACTTTTCATGCTGCTCCAGAATAGATTGCGCCTTTTAGATGATTGAAGTGAAAGTGATTTGATTTCAGTCTCAAGCTGATCACACAGAGCATCAGATTAAACAGCAGTTTGAGAAGCTTCATCAGTTTCTCAGAGATGAAGAAGAAGCTACAATCACTGCACTGAGGGAGGAAGAGGAGCAGAAGAAGCAGATGATGAAGGAGAAGCTGGAGGAGCTCAACAGACACATCTCAGCTCTTTCACAGTCAATCAAAGACACGGAGGAGATGATGAAAGCCAGTGACGTCTGCTTTCTGAAGGTCTGGTTTCAGATCATTGATGATGATGATTGATTGATTGAATAATTGAGTTGTATGATGATAAAAAACTGTGTGTTTGTTCTGCAGGAGTTTCCAGTCTCAATGGAAAGGTGAATGATCTGCTGCTGTCTCTGCTCTCTCTGCTTCTGATCCAAAGCCACTGCAGTTCTGATCCTGAATGTTCTTCCAGAGTCCAGATCTCATCACAGCCGGATCCACAGACACCTTCTGGAGCTTTGATTCATGTGCCGTGTTACTTGGGCAACCTGCCCTTCAGAGTCTGGAAGAAGATGCAGGACATCGTCCAGAACAGTGAGTCTGGAGAAGATCTGTCTGTCCAGGACCCATTGAATGAACTCCTTCCCAATGATGAGGAGGAGCACATTCATACAATGAAAGGAAGTATGTGAATGTCACTGTTAAACCCTCAGATGTGAGATGTTGTCAATCCTTTCACACTAACCCTGCCTCTGACCTTTGACCTCTGCAGTGTCGCTCCAAGACAATAGTGCAGCTGGTCAGCAGGGCAACTATGAGATTAGTGCCCGCCGCAGGACCCTTCATAACCTGGTGAAAGAGTACGCAGCTCAGGGCCGGTATGCTGTGGCCGTGCCGCTCTGCAGAAAGGCTCTGGAGGAGCTGGAGAAAGACTATGGACACGACCATCCCAAATTGGCCACCATGCTCAACATCCTGGCGCTCATGTACAGGTGAGAAAAAGTCCTGCGTCACTGGGTGAGGATGAGGAGCATGTGTTTGTCATGATATGAAGAAATGCAACTTCACATTCTGGATTGACGATGTCTGTTGAATCAGTGGTCTGAATTTTAGACCGCTGGATTTTAACATTTGGTTTAAGTGGAGTTGAAAGTGGCTTTTCCACTCAGAATTAAGAAACAGCAGAATCAATAACATCATGCATCTGAATTATAGGAATAAATATCTCTGTTTGTCTGTTTCAGAGATCAGCAAAAATATAAAGAAGCTCATCGCTTGCTGAATGATGTTCTCTCCATCAGAGAAAAGACACTTGGAAAAGACCATCCTGCTGTAAGTGAAATAAATGTTGATTTGAGCAATTGATGGGAAATTATTTAACATCTTTTATGAGTAGAAAATAGCAACAAAAGAGATGCTAGAAAATATAATTGTAATTAGAAAGACTTTAGCACAGCTCAAAAGTGTTTCATTACACTTCTGTGCATTTATTAAATCCCAAAGCAAAGGCTGGTGAAAGGATGCAAATTCTTTCAAAAGCATCTCAGATGTCTTAGTGGTTAATGAATTTGGAGCATTAGATGAATGTTACTTATGAATTATTGAGCACTAAAATACAAACCTCAAATGGTCAGCTGGATTTGCTCATGTATCATAAAGGTGAAATGTCATACTGTATCTCATCAAGATGTTGTGTGTCATTGTGTTTCAGGTGGAAGCTACTCTCAATAATCTGGCTGTGCTGTACAGGAAACGAGGCCAGTATAAGGAGGCTGAGCCATTGTGTAGACGAGCGCTGGAGATCCGAGAGAATGTCAGTGAAAGTCCTGTTGTCACATATGTGAAATTCTGCATGTCAGTTTTACTTTAGTACCATAACAGTTTTTTTGTTATTTGTGACTAAACTCTGTCTGGTTGGGTCAGACAAACCTACACACACCTTGACATAGAGCAGGACTATTGATTTAAGTGTGAAATATTTTAACATGTCTAATGAAATGTGATGCAAGAAACACAAAAGTAGAAAATTAGCAAACAGTTATACAGTTTAGAGTCATTATACACAGACCACATGAATGAAGGGACATGATTGACCTGTCTGTCTCTCTGTCTGTCTTTCAGGTGTTGGGGAATGATCATCCGGATGTAGCGAAGCAGTTGAATAATCTGGCCCAGGTTTGTCAGAATCAGGGCAAGTATGAGGAGGTGGAGTGTTATTACCGCAGAGCTCTGAAGATCTATGAATGCAAACTCGGCCCAGATGACCCCAATGTGGCCGAAACCAAGAACAACCTGGTTAGTTTGTCAAACCGCTTGATCTGCTGGAAAACAATGTGAGATTCTATAGACCACATTAAATAATGAGTTTGTCACTGAGGAAATTAATATATTAATATTTCCACTAAAACTTGTGTTGTTTCTGTGGAGTTGATGTGATGTTCTCTTATCAGCCATTGGTTGTTCTCCACACACTTAGATTCATACCTGTCAAATCCTCAGCCATGCTCACATTCACTCCATTCACTCTCCATTGTATGAAGCAGTGAAATATTCCTTGTCTCTTTGCAGGCATCCTGCCTTTTCAAACAAGGCAAATATAAAGAAGCTGAGATTCTTTACAAAGAGATTTTTTCTTCTTGAGAGATTCTGACCAGTGCTCATGAGAAGGAGTTTGGATTGGTGGACGGTGAGCTATCAATTTTATTTTCCTAATTTTTTGATAGAACAGGTAAAGTACAAACAGGGGTGCAGCCCACACAATGTTGAGGTGGTGCGTTCAGATAGATCTGAAATGGATGCTGCTGTAGCTTTTATATAAAACAAACATCTTATTTGTTATAAATTCTGTAATAAGATATAAAAATGAAAGTTTTGACGTTTTTCTTCTTTTTCTCTTTAAATTTACTTTAATTTTACTTTGCACTTACAGTATTAATCAGACTATAGTAGATCAGTGTTAAAGGGTAACAAAGATGGACAAGAGGCACCGACCCTGTGCTAAGGGGTGACTGCAGACACATCTAATAAACAATAAGCATATTCTGAGCTCAGTTTGTAACTAATTAGATTTTTTTTTGTTTTGTTTTTTGTAAGTAATAAATGATGTTTGCAGACATAATGACTGCAAACATTATGAGATGACATATTTGGCTTGTCACATTCCTTTTGAAATCTGGCCCAATCATGAGGCAGTATTAGAGAGCCTACTGTCCCACAGCATGATGAGTAATGATGTTACTTGTGTGTCTATCTCCAGCTGAAAACAAACCCATCTGGATGCACGCTGAGGAAAGAGAGGAGGTGAGCAAGGTGTGTGTTGTGGATGAAACGAGTGTTTGTGTTTCTGCCCAGCTGCTGTCACTCAAACTGTCTGTCTGCTGATATTCAGGGGGAACTCAGTGACAACACGCTGTATGAAAAACATGGAGGCGGGTACAAAGCCAGTAAAGTCAACAGGTATCGCAAACACATCACAAAGCTGCAGGAGAGCATTATGTTCTTAAAGCTGCCTGCATTTGATTCTTAGTAAGTTCTTGGTGCCATAAATCAGACAGACACATATATTAATGATCACAAACCACCTGATGGAATATATTCACATAGTCCTTGCATCGTCAAACAGCGTTTTTAACCAGACATGGAATACATGAAGAAGATGAATGTGTCGAAATGCCTCGACATCACAAAATCAAAATAAAGAAATCAAGAATTAAGCCAATTAAGTTTTTGTTGCACTCTTGACATTTGCTTGATTTTTTTTATTTTATTAGTTGTTCTCTTGGTTTTGTATCCTTCCTCACTGGATGTGTTTTGTCTGCAGTCCGATCATAAATACAACACTGAAGAATCTAGCCACTCTGTACCGCAGACAGGGCGAGATGAAGGCAGCAGACATGCTGGAGGAATGTGCCACAAGATCCCACAAACGGGTACAGAACAGACCTCACTTGTCATTTGTCTGCCTGTCACGTCTCTCATGTTTTTCCTCCTGCTTATTATTTGAAGAAATTCTTGCACCTCATAAGCCAGACCTCATTCAGTGCACCATTAATAAACCTCAACTTAGGTTTTTTTTAGGGCTGTCAATCGATAAAAACATTTAATCTAATTAATCACACCCCTTTTCTGTGATTAATCGCACACTTCAATAAAATTAAGCATAGACCATTTATCTTGATTCAAATGTTTATTTTGTCATCATTTGCTATATCCAGCAAAGAAAACCAAAAGATTGAAGGGTGATTCTCAAAAATCTGTATTTTCTGCAAGCTTTTTTCAAGATAATTTTAGACGTCTTTCCAAATAAAGACTCCAAAAGGAGTGCATATAAGCACATATGAAAGAAAAAATAAAAAAAATCTGAATTGTATAGTAGCCTATGTGCACAGTGCAACAACAAAGAGCTTTTTTACATTTTAGAGAAGTCAAGTTGAGATACCGAACAGGACCACATGGAGATGCCAACACACCAATAAATGAATATATCTACTACAGTACACTGATCCATTCAGTATAACTAAACACAGCAACATACACATGACAGATCAAAACATTCTTGTGAATGTGTGTGGAAACAACGTGAATGTACGGAAATGTCTGTGCCTGTGCATAAACACAACGTGCGATCAGTGCGTCAAGAGCGCTCATACACGCATCATAGGCCTATATAACGGACTCACGCATGCTTATTGTGCGACTCCTGTATGCCACCACAATCGTCTTTACCTTGACTGCAGTCTTCATCCATCAAAACTTTACTAGCGCGACATCTGGCCATGCAGCGGTGGGGAATGTGCTTGACATTCCGACCGTGTGAATCACACAAATCCTGAAATGTCCAGTTTATATTTGACCCAGTTTGGTTTTGGGCTGAAATCTAACATTTCAACTGTCAGACTTTCACACAGTGCGTCACACAGACCATAAACAGTCTGTCCTGTATGTTTGTAGTGGCTTACAGAGACATCAACAGAGAACAATGACGTGGAAAGCGTGAGAAAACCTACAGTAATTGTTCCTGAAGAGTGAAAGCGCCAATCTGCATAGACAGAAACTGAGTTACAGCTCACGTGGCTTTAGGTATATCTAAACACATGTAAAAGTTATTAGACAAACTTTCCCCTTATGTAGGCATCTCTTTGAGGTCACATGACTAAAAATGAGGGCTCTGGGAGACATAATATGGGAGTGATTTGTTGAGGAATATCCCAAACAGTGGATGTGGTGTGAAAAGATTATCGAACATAATCAGTGAGATATGAGGAACCAGTGGCGTGTGATTTTGTGATGAGACCGAGAGGACTGGTTTGAGACATGGGCTGAGTGAAAGCTTTCAGGTGCTAGTGTCAAGGTCAGGCCTGTGTTAGCTCAGACAGTCTGAAAACACCTCCAGCTTCACTGACGTGGTGGCTGTGGCGGGACACGTGCACGGCTCGATGTTCGGACCGTTCTGGCTGAGCTGGATTTTGAGTTTTTCCAGCTCATAGTCGTGCAGGTACTCCTGGATGAGGTAGTGCTCACGCTTTGTACGAGCTTTCACGTCTGATGGCACGTCGGGGATCAACCACGCCACAAAGAACTTCACCACAAACACCACATGCTGGAGAGAAGAAGAGTATTAATGCAGTTTACTATTATTTCAATACTGATGACATACATTTATTAGCCATGTCAAATCAACAATCAAATTATTATAAGCTGATACATTCATAGAATGAATGAAGCAATGTGTCAGGGTGTAATATTTAATTTGAGATTTAATTAATATTTTTTCACATTACCTTTTTAAATAATTAGACTAAATTGCTATTAATTTGACAGCAGGTAACTGCCTAATGAGACCAAGCATTTTTGCTGTGATGGAATTAGAAACCAAACAGTTCAATCTCAGTGGACCCTTTCATAATGAGTGTGAACATTTGATGTACAATCATGAAGCATCTTTGCATCATGTTGGTAGATATGTTTTATTAACAGTTGCAGTCTACTAATGAATGGCAGGAGTGTATTTCACATTTCTAGTGCAAACGTTTCCCTGTAAAAACCTGTGATGCTCAGAGTGTGAATATCTGTGATGTGAATGTCTGTCTGTGAAATATATGTTGTTTTGATTCATCGTGGTGCAAATGGACCTTAACAAATAGTTACCTGATTTTATCATTACACTTACTGTTTTTGAATGGCCCAGCCAGAGCCCTGACTTAACCCAATTGAGCATCTCTGGAGAGAACTAAAAATGGCTGTCCACCAACGTTTACCAACCAACCTGACAGAACTGGAGAGGAACTGCAAGGAGGAATGGCAGAGGATCCCAAAATCCAGGTGTGAAAAACTTGTTGAATCTTTCCCAAAAAGACTCATGGCTGTATTAGATCAAAAGGGTGCTTCTACAAAATACTGAGCAAAGGGTCTGAATACTAGGACCATGTGATATTTCAGTTTTTCTTTTTTTAATAAATCTGCAAAATGTCAACAATTCTGTGTTTTTCTGTCAATTGGGGGTGCTGTGTGTACATTAATGAGGAAAACAATTAACTTAATGACTTTAGCAAATGGCTGCAATTTAACAAAAAGAAAAAAAAAAAAAAAAAAAAAAAAAAAAAAAAAAACAGTGAAAAATGTTAGTAGGGTTGAATACTTCCGTACCACTGTATATCAGGAACCAGGAAAAACACACGTAGCAAGGGTAGACATATACAAAACACAGAACAGAGTCTGACAGCGTCCCGCGCTGTAACAATTCCACCGGGGAGGGGGGGTGGGCGCCCTGGAGGCCGGTGCAGGACCGGGACATGGGGAATAAACTCCAAGGCGGATAGCGCAGTCAAGAGTCCATGGGAGCTCAGGGGCCCAAGCAGAGCCAGCAGAGTGTAGAGTTTTGTTGCATAATCACTAAAACTATAACATTACCAATGATGTCCGGATTTTAAATGACAACATGACGGACAACAGTTTATCTAATAACATTTTCAAATATCTAATGTAAATGTTCAATAAAGCTTTGAAAAAGTTTAATAAAAAGGTAAACCTCACATTTCAGACTTTAAATAAAGAAAAGAGTTAAGTCGAAATGATAATTGATTTAATAGATGATTATATGTATTTTATCTGCTCCGTAAATAATTATAGATACCTTATCCGAATTATTTTAATGTGTAGAATCCACATAAGCTTGTCTTTCATCAACCGGTCAAGATTTACAGCAGGGCATGCAAATTCAGTCTGTTTTTGGCCAGACAGAAACTGAACGTGAATGTAAGTCTCTGTAAATCCACTCTCTGACACTAGGTGGCGCTTATGGAAAAGCTGCTTCCCGTAACCTCCGTGGACAAAGCAGCATTGCAATTAAGAACACTTCTTTAGGTATTACATGGAGCGAAGATAAAAACAAAATTCCATCGAATCGTTTCTGAAGACAGTCACAACCTTCAGAGGTACATTAATATAATTAATTAATTCATATATTCAATTGTATAATTCCCTTAGCACTCTTTTAAAATCTCCCAGCTTTTCCGCCCTGTTTTCACTCCAAACGAAACTACTCTGCGTGCTGTGCACACGTGACACTGTTACTTAAAACTATGCTTTATGCTGGACAGTATTTATTTATCGTGAGTTTAATAAATACTGCTGTTAGTGAGATTTATGTATAGGTAAACATTTATATATATACATATAGTATTTTTTTAGTCAAAATCAGTCAGTAGGCTAGTTGTGTATAGGTCTTACTGTTTTACTTTATTGTTGTATGCCTGTATTTATGTAGCACCATGGTCCTGTGAGGCACGACATTTCATTCCACTGTATGTCCCCACAAGATTTCAATCTGGGGGGGTTGTAAAGAGGAAAAACAGACAGATTGGTCTCAGGACATTTTGACATCTCCCTGTTTACTTTATTTCTCAGTGACAGGTACAGTATGTCACAGTCAATGCAGAGACATTTTTCCATGCCAATGCAATTCTGCAATGAATGTTGAAATAATATGTCACTGACATATCAGACATGTTCATAATCATGCCATTTGTCATTATGGATATGCTATAGGGGCCAAAGTCATCCTTTATAACTCCAGAGAAGAGAGCCAAGCTGAAGTCAAACCCAGTTAAAGTGAGGTTTGCAGAGGAGGTGGTGGTCAATGGTCACTCACAGGTTTGACACATTCATTCATGCTGTTAATAATGGAATATTCACATGTGCTTATTAACAAAAAGAAGATAAAGAGAGTGAGTGATAAAGAAAATGAAAGCGAGAATATGAACAAAAGATGCAGAACAATAGAGAGGCATTGAGAGGGAGAGCATTTGGCAGTCTACCCAGTCTTGGGCAAAACCTCAGTAAATAATTTATCAGTAATGTATTAATTATTCAATTAACCATTAATCATAATCTTTGTATAGCTGAGCTGACATGGTGTATAGTATAGCTGCAGTTTATATAGGTGGTGGGATTTATCATAATTAATATTTATGATAGAGTACCTTAAAGAAATAGTCTACCTAAAAAACGTTTTTGAATGTGTCTTCAGGTGGATTGACATGAGGATATTCATTTTCCTCAACCTGAGATGTTTTTAATTAACATCTAATTAAACAAGCACATTATCAAGCACACCACATAACGAAGGCAGTGATAAAACTGTTTATCTTTTATGTATGCCGCTTTTAGAGGGCTTAATCTTTTTTTTTATATGATAATAATACTGATAAATTTGGCTTGACTAGAAATGTGTTAACACTGTGTTGAAACAGGCAGTTGTTTTATAATACAGCATATTCACTACCATTACTATTAAGATTTTACATATATTATTCTCGTATTTTTTTCAATATGTCTATGACCTTGGATGCTACAGTCTAACCAAAAATTATTCAGAGACCAGATTTAATTTTTGATATTTTTTTACTAGTGCGTGCGGGACTCTATTGTTCATTTATGTAAGTGAGGATAACAAAAAAAAGTAAACTGTGACATATTATACCCCAAAAATTATTCATACAGTGGACTAAGTGTAAAACTGATAAACATTTGGACCAAAAATGATTCAGACACTTTGACCTGAACATGTTTTGCTTAAGTGTTTTTTCTTTAATTGTTAATGTGACCTTTTACACCACAGACTGAACAAAATTAAGCATTGCTTGGTAATGGTTGACCTAAATTGTCATTATCTAATTGTGTACTAAAATTTAACCATTGGACAAACATTTAATCTATTCATGGTGAGACCAGTCTAACAGAAGGATGGCATTATCAAGATGAATTTGTTCTGACTGTTTAACTCTGAGTTCTTGTCATATTTTACTATTTTCTAAACTATAGTGAATAACTGTGATACTGTGAGAAATGTTGAAGGTGTCTGAATAAATTTGGGTTTGACTGTATATTGACCTCTGACCTCCAGGGTAACTCTCTGCTGTTCCTGCCCAATGTTCTGAAAGTCTATCTGGAAAATGGCCAAACGAAGGCTTTCAAGTTTGAATCTAAAACCACTGTTAAGGTACTGTAGACATATTCACTAAAGTCTGATGTGTTTATTTTTCAGTCAACATTAAATATATTGCCTATTTTATGATTGTCATCCAAAAATAAAATAAGCAAAAAGTACATGATCATGGTTATTATTTAGTGCCATTACCATTTAATACCATGACTGTTCCATGGTACCATCACATTGCCCTAAAAGGGAAGTCTTCTTAGTTTTAACCTGTGTTGTGCATTAATGTCCTCTATATACTTTCACATGTTTCACATATCCTCTTATGTAATCACCAGGACATAGTAATGACTCTGAAGGAGAAACTCTCAATCACCCGTATCGAACACTTCTCTCTGGTGCTGGAACAACAGTACAGCATCAGCAAACTATATCTACTGCACGAAGAAGAGATTATTCAAAAGGTACACACAAACATAGTAAAGGTCCACACGAAAATGCACACAAGTTATTCATTATTAATCCTTATGTTGTTCCAAACCTGTGGGACTTACTCTGTTCTATGGGGGGAAAAAACTAAGAATATCCTAGCCACTTACCACCACTTTTAATAATAAAATTGAATAAGTAGGTGGGTTGTCAAGAACTAAAATCATAAAAATAGTCCAAAAGTTTTTTAGTGAGTGTGAATTTCTTACATGAAGCTGTCACATGACTCAGAAATCCTTCTTTCTAATTTCATGGTGCTGTTTTGACATTTACATTCCTCATTAACTTTTCTTACATTGAAAAGAGTATATGCTTTAGGTGACACTTTATTTTAAGGACCAATTCTCAATATTAACTAGCATGCATATTACTAGCAAATTGGCGGTTTAGTACTTATAAAGCACATGTTAATGCCTTATACTGCATGATCATATTTTAAGATCCCTTAATCCTACCCCTTACCTAAACTTAACTTCTTTACTAACTATTAATAAGCAGCGAATTAAAGAGTTTACTGAGGTAAAAGTCATAGTTCATAGTTAGTTAATAGTGAGAACTGGACCTTAAAATAAAGTGACGAGGCTATTCTTTCTACCCTCATCTGTAATTCTTAAATGGCCAAAATACAGTATATATATATCTAATAATACTCTGTATGCGTGTGACAGGTGGTTGAAAAGAAGGAGACTCACGACTACAGGTGTCTGTTCCGTGTCTGCTTTCTACCTAGAGACTTTAAGAGCATGCTCAAAGAAGATCCTGTGGCCTTTGAGTATCTATACTTACAGGTGTGTGCTTGTATCTGGTTGTATATAAAGAAAAGTTATCTAAAAATTTGCTAAAAATGTAGGACATCTCAGGACATCCAAGATGCTGATAAGTCTGTTTCTTCATCAGAACAGATTTTGAGAAATTTAGAGCAGAGTGTAAAAGAGTTCAATACAGTGAGTCACGATAAATCCACAACTCAACTCTAGTCTATCAATTAACATCTTGTGAAGGAAAATTCTGCATGTTGCTAATAAAAAATCCTTCATTAAGATGTTTTTAACATCAAACCATTGCTTCCAGCTAAAATAAGAGTCCTCTGTCCATATTACTGCTTTCTGCTGTGAAAAAGTAATCTAGTCTGAATCAGGTGAGAAATATGTGAAGGTCAAGCACCTTTTACAAGCGAAAACAGTCCCAAAAAGATCTAAAAAAAATGATAGTGGTTTTTGATGTGAGAGGACAATAGGAGGTGGACTTTTTTGCTGGAGGAGGTGTTATTATAGATTATGGACTCATATTTTGGCCAGGAGCAATGGTTTAAAGTTAAAACATCTTAATAATGGATTTGTTTCTTACAAAAATGCCGCTTTCTTTTCACAAAACGCTAATTGATGGAATGAAGTTGTCTGGGTTACTTTTTTACCCAACTCTCATTGGGTGAGCAAGTGATAAAATGCTACATTTTCAGTAAATTATAATTTTTGGGTAAACTATTCCTGCAAAATACAAAATTTTTGTTTGCATACTTAGTTTAGTGACCAGTTTGTCCTCAATTGTGAGCTAATTGTAACAAAGCCTCAATTGGAAATCAATTCATAAAGCAAATATTGTTTTTAGGTTTAGTCGGTAGTCATAATTACTAGGCCTGCCCCTCTAATAGTCACTAAACATTTGTCAACGAGAAGCTTATATAGTACTAAAATTGTATTAATTGGTTGATCGCAAAAAACATGGTTTGTGTCTGTGAGGATCAGTAATGGCTGGTCGTTGAGGTAATTACAGTATATCAGGCATGAAATCCAAATGATCGCTTATCATTCATCGACCTCAAATATGAATTATCATTTGAAAGTGAAACATGTAAGTAGTAGCATGTGTGCTCTAACATGAACTAAATGTGGACTATTGATACATATCGAAATGTTTGTGTTGAGTGTGGAAGCTATTAGCGCGCCTACTGCATGACAATGCGGCACCGACGCAATCACTGCCATTATGTTTTATTTTTTTTATAACAGTGGAAACAAAATTATGCTAATTTTTGCTCATACAGCTAAGAGTAATACATCATTGAAAACTGTAAAGGGTCTACTTTTATTTGTGTACACTCACAATATCAACAAAACGTGCTTTTATAAAATAAAAAAAACAAACATTAACCGAAACTCAGCATATAGGACTGCGGCCTCACAGATGTGGAATACATTGAAGCTGATGTCTATTTTTAAATGAACCAATTCAAATCGAAAACTAATATTCTCTGATTATGTAATCCGTATGAAAGGTGCATTTTTCTCTGAAGGTGTGTCCTCTGTACTGTGAAGATGGCGAGTCAACTTCATCTTTGCAGCCGACACTACTCAGAAACAGTAGTTTATTAATAAATATTTAAAATATCTTCTTGCTATTTTTTTTTTTCGGACATTCATAGTCATTACTCTTGCTGTGTTTTGTGTGCTGGAGTGCATTTTACTTATATTTAAGTAATTAAATTAATATAAATGTGATCAATGTGTGATTAGCCGACTGATGGCTTAAATGAACAACTAGTCAACTACAAAAATCTCTAATCTCTGATTTTGTGTGTGTGTGTGTGTGTGCGTGCATGTATAGAGCGTGAGTGATGTATTGCAGGAAAGGTTTGCAGTGGAGATGAAATGTAATTCAGCTCTCAGACTGGCTGCTCTACATGTGCAGGAAAAGCTAGCCAGCAGTGGACAATCCCTTAAAACACCACTGAAGGCCATCATGTGAGTACACACACACACACTTACCAACACTATGTCATATGTAGCCATAGAAAGCTTGCTGCTACATTAGGGTCCTCTAGTAAGTACACTACCGTTCAAAACTTTGAGGTCAGTAAGATTTTTAAAGAAATTAAGACTGATTAATTAATACTTAAGTATATATTAATATTGATGAAATGTATGGTGTGAATTACTATTCTACACTGTCGGTACTATTTCGTGTCTGAAGACGGAGTGGGGTATTGAAGCTTTGTATCGCACCACCTTACGGCGAAACATGAGAGAAAAGGACGTGATAGAATAGCCATCAGGTGACACATAAAAAGGATTTGTCTAGGAGACCCAAGAAAACGGTTTGCAGTGTGTTTTTTACTCCAGGAATTGTGTGGAAGAAAGTAATTCATTTACATTAATACAGAAAAAACTCCTATAAAAACCTTAAAAAGTACAATTATGTGCAAGTAACTGATTTTAAATTTTGTTGATACATGCGTACTGAAGATACTAAATTTGGAAACAGTACCAGGGTTTTCCTTTGAAGAATGTCATTGGGGGGCAGGAGGGAGGGGGGGGGGAGGTTTGTGTGAAAAATACCAAGGTTTTAGACCGATTCTCTTGGTATTCTTTGTTAGTGAAATACAGTATGATGTGTATTCATATTATATTTTCAATACGTGGGATGTTTTCAAAGGTGATCTCAGTGGATCAAGCTAGACTGAACTACTTGAATGAGATGTCTGGACTCAGGTCCTATGGAGGAAAGACTTTTAGTGCCACTATGATGGTAAGATATGCATTCTGAGTCTTAATAGCCACTTTCAGACATGAAATCCATTAAACTGCAGTAAAATTTTGCCGGTAAATGTACCCTACATGCATTTACACATGCAATGGCTTTACATCTTTCATCCAGATCACACACCAAAATGCCATTTAAAATGTCAGAAAATCAGAGAGAGACCTAACTGAACACAAATAAATAAATACATACCCTGTACGTACACTACAGACATAACTACTGACCACAAATATTCAATGGTATAATTTGTACGTTTTAGTGACTGTATATGTGAGGAAAATATTTAAAACATAACATTAAAAATACATATGTTTGCAAGGCATAACAAGGCAAGTAAAGGATATTGAGCCCTTTGCTTTCCATAGAATTGTGTCATACCTTTCTGTTTTATGTACTTCAAACAGACTGTATGTCTAGGTAAAACAATGAACTGAAGATGTACTGTACTGAAAATCCTTTTGGTTTATCCCCATCCTTCCATTTTTCCCTGCTGTCCATTCTTCCACATATCACAGTCTTTGTGTATCACATACCCTTCTTTCAGTTTCTCTGTCTCACTCTCTCTCTATTTACTAGCTGCAGGACAGAGAGTCAACGGTGAGTTTGTTGGTGGGAGCTCAATGTGGGGTGAGTCAGGTGATCAACCACAAGCTGAGCATCATGACCACACTAACTGAATTCAGCTGCATTACAAGAGTGGAACTATTACCTGAGTCTGGCAGAGTTAGTCTGGTCAAGATCTACCTGCAGGATATAAAGGTATATAATATACAGTACATGCTTGTACTTGCATCTACATATATGTACACTCAGTATAATCCTTTCATTGTTCTCTCTGTTCTGTCTTTATTTCACACTTTTCCTGTCAGCCAATAACCTTGCTGATGGAGTCAGTGGCAGCTAAAGATTTATCGTGTCTAGTTGCTGGATACTGCAAACTGCTTGTGGACCCCCAGGTCTGTGTGTTCCCCTGGTCAACTAATACAAAGAGCCACCGCATATCAGCAGAGGAGGGTATGCAACCTATTTGTGTCTGGCAAAGTTGAAAATAAATCCATGTGAGCTAGGGCTATATTCGAATTTCGAATATTCGTCCAATTTAAAATAAAAATCCACAATTTTAAGTGTGCGTTAAGGAGGCAGCCTTATCAATGGAGCACGAGATGCGATGACGATGTAAGTGTCATTACATTTTAATGTATTTGTTAGACTATCCAGGTTGAAGCCCACTAGAGGCGGCGCTGCTTGCATTGTTGGATTGTACAAATATTGCAGGGCAAAGCGAACCTAAATGGGAGAAGATCTGTGTTTACATCAAAACTGAAAACAAACCGTTCACAAAGAACACAGAGTATTTCAGCATCTATTACCTTTGCACTCACATCTCACTCAAAGGAGCCGCATGTTTAGAAAGCCATGTAAAATTAATGCAAGTACAACTTTGAAAAAACATATCTCGAGACTTATGGCGGGGTTTTTCCCCATCCCACTGCAACTCATCTTTTTAAATGAAAAATGTACTCTGTGTGATTGGCTTTCGGCTCTTTGTATTAAACTATGAATACATACATGATGCTGTTTTGATTATAGTTGTTTAAGCAACTTAATTAAGTATAATTGGTTTATAAACATTATTTTAAACATTATGCACTTTTTTTCACAGACAGTCATGTTATCTTATGCTCGATGCGCCCTCGGGGGGCCTCAGAGAAAAGCCAAAAGCTTTTTTCCCCCTAACTGAAATTATGCATTTAAATTTGAATATAATTCGAATTTTGATAATATTTAAGTACAAAATTCAAATGTGGTTTTTCAGGCATTTTGACAGCCCTAATGTGAGCTTTGATGAATTTTGAACATTTTGAAAACTCTTAGAAAGCCTCTTTAAACAAGAGAAAACATTGTTGCTCTGATTTGAGAAAATAAAAAAAGATTCATGCTTCAGGCAGAATCTAAGCACTCCACTTCCACTCTACACTGCTCACATACTCTGGTTGTAACAATTTTCTAAATATAGCAAAACAAAAATAAATAAGTAAATAAAAATTTTACACAGACTTTTTAACAGTGGAAACTGTTTGCATTTATAGCCTATAAAATCACAAGGTATATATGACATTTATGTGATTACTAAAAAAACAATGTGACAAAAACAATAGGAACTAATTGTGAGTAGCGAGTATGTAGCCACCCTATACTTTATATCTAAGGAATTGTGAAAAATGTGACCACTGTTTGCATGTTGACAAAGACAATTTTCACAGTGTGATTTTATCTATGCTTTTGCCATTGTGTATAGGTTATGTGTCACACTGTGGCAGTGACTCTGACGACTCAGACACAGACGTGGATGCTCTCCTTGCTCATGTTGCTAGCACTGCCAGAAGCAACAACACAGCAGTTAAACCCAGTGATAAGCTACCAGAAGAAACCGAAAAAGCACAAAGTTACATAGAAAAAGATGAAGAGGTGGAGACGGAAGGAGGCAAAGAAGAGGAGGTGGTTGAGAAGAAGGAAAGGGAGGAGGACAAAGAAACCATCCATGAATCTATGCTTGGTAATAATGGAAAAACGGTAGAAATAGACAAGGAGAGAGTGGGCACAGAAAAGGAAGACGAAGAGCAAGAGAAAAAGCCTCAACAACCTCAGTGTGTCATCATTGTCGATGACCCATCATCTGAAGCATCTGATTCATACCAAACTGAGTCATATTTCATGACCAGCATGTCCAGTGACTCTATAGATGCCCTAGAGGAGGACGACCTCATGACCTACTTTTCTACCAGACGCCCATGCCATTTACCAGTGAAAGACTCTTACTGCTGTGAAGATCGCTATTCACCATCATTGTCTCCACAGCAACTGCACAGCAATGATTCTCATTCCCAAAGTGACCTGTGCTCTGCTGATTCCCACTGTGAGCCTGATATTAACCAATTCTTTTGCGTTCCTGCACTCTCAAATATTGCTGAATGTCTACCTAGTCCCCCTGCAGCCAGTGAAGAGGAGGATTGTGAGGAATTGGGAACAGAGAATGAAAAACATGAAAATGGGTCACCTACAAAATGCCCTGGGAGCAGCCTACCTCCTTCTGGAGACTATGTGTTCACATTTGAACAAGGAGACACCAGACATTATTACAATATCTGCTCCAATGTTACCCCTGACAGTGCCCGGAGCCTTCCACGACCTCTCTCTCCTCCAGGTCCTGTGGAAACACAACCAGATCAGGAAAAAGAGGAAGTGAATCAGACAGAAACAGTGCCAATCTTTCAACCCCCACCAGGGTTTGGAGATAGCAGTTCAGATGACGAGTTCTTTGATGCTCGGGAAAGATTCACATCTCCTGAAGAACCCTCCTCAACTGCCATGACAAGAGGTATGACATAGGGGAGATTCACCATGAAATGTTCTCAAAATATTTCTATAACATGTTGTAGAAGTTAAAGAAGTCAGTGAAAATTAGTTATCTGTACCCATCAATAGACAAAAATACCCAAAATAGTTGTGTGTACTTTTGCTAACAAATACTTACCATATGTATTTGCTGATATTTCTCTTTATAGAAACTTCTGCAGAGTCAAGCACCATATTACCGACACTAAGCCTGAGGGGGATTGGTATCTGTGCAAGTGAACAAGAGGCAGTGGATTTAGAGAGGAAAGAAAAGGAAGAAGGAAAAATGGTTACTCAAGTTGAATCATCATATTTCAACAAAAGATCTAAAAAGCGTCGCTCATTCATGGAAACAAATTACACATCCCTGGTATCATTCCCAGAACAGGATCATTTAGGTAACAGCTATGGAAATAGCATCCCAAACTATGGATCTATATCATTCAACCAAGGTGCTGGCCGAATGCCATGTTTTGATAGTGGATGCTCAGATAAAGGTCCATGTCCTACAGTCTTATCCCTAACCGATTCTGAAGGAGAACCAGCGCAACTGGAATCCAAGCCAATCAACCCATCCAAAGTCAATGGATCAGGACTACATAATCCTACTGATACACACTCAAACAAAGCATATCAGCGGAAACAGCAACTTGTAGAGATGGAACCAGATTCCATGGAGTTAAAATCAGTCACTGAACTAATGTCTACTGTATCACCAACTATAGTAGCAGTACGCTCCCATATGGACCTACAGGGTGAAGGAAACACCAGTAACCATAGCAGAGATGATCAAGAGGAAGGTGCAGTGGGAGGTCTAGTTGAGAGACTGTTTGGAGGCCACTTGTTCTTTGATATGTCTAGAGGACAGTGTGATAGCAGTGTTTTATTTGACCAAAGAGATGATCAGGTAACCAAACAAATGGAAGATTTTTTCCAAGGCAGTTCAGTGACTCAAAAGAGCAGCTCACTACCAAGACTAGGCCAGATATCCCCATCAAGTTTACCCTACTTTCATGTCCCAAGCATATCTTACACCACAAGCCCTAATATAGACAGAGATGGCAATACTGTACATCTACAATTTGGAATGGGAAAGCACTCGGTGGAGCCAATAGAGAGAACCAGAAGTCAAAGCATGTCTGCATCTTTTGGTAACAGCGCACTGCATTGCCCATCAAGGCACTTATTTTCCCAGCGAGTCAAAGGACCAGAATCTGATGAAACCGATGATTTTTGTGACCCTTCACTCCGAGAACTATCTTCTAGTGTACCATCTTATGAACCAGCCCAAAGGTTCCTTCTTACACCCTGTTCATCCAGCATCCTTGGGCGACTCTCTGCCTCAACATTGCGGGGAAAGATCCAGAACCTTCCCCTCTACTTATCACGTTCCCAGGAAATGTTAAATGCCAGTTCTAATGGCAGTGGCAGTGTTGAGCCTGTGAGAAGACTTTCAGAAACACAGCTACAAACAAATGAAGTTGAAGTAGCAAAAGAGGCAACTGAGGATGTAACGTTGAATGAAGGTTCTCCTGAGGTAACAGAGGTAAAAGTGGTTACCATAGTATCTGAAGAGGTCACTGAGGTCATTGAGGAGTTAAGAGAGGTCAGCCACACTAGTGCTAATGCATGTGGGCAGCAGAAAACCAAAACGGGCCCTAAAGAGTTTTCTGTAAAAGCCATATCCCCCTTGTGCTCCAAAGCTGGCAACTCTCTCCAAGTCAGCCCCTCGTCTGTAGTGGTTACTACACAGAATCTAAACGGACCCTGGGGGGTGGTAACGTCTAGTGGGTTACAAGGATGTAGCCACCCTCCCTCAAGCACAACTCCCCATAACTTCACCTCTAGTTGTGGGGTTTTTGCAAACTGCAAGTCCGAACCTACCATAACCCAACCACAATCCTTGCCTAGCTCAAATCTACATGAGAAACCAGAACTTAGCTGCAGCTCGTTACTGGCTATGGGGTGTGACACTGTAATGGAGGGTGCTCAAACACCTTTAGAGGCCTGCCATACAGTATACACCAACTGTTTTAGTGGAGTTCTTGACAGCGCCAGTTTCGATGATGAACTCACCGTATATGAGTTTTCCCGCAGAACGAGCCAGGGTGAAACAGGGCATGCTGTTTTGACATCTGTCCCTCCTTCCTCGCTCTCTGCATCTCCTGCATCTTTCTCCCCATCTTCTCCATTGCCCTCGTTCCCTCATCTAGTACTGCCTGCTTCATCATCTACAGAGCTCAGTCCCCTTCTGTTTCCATTGGATGCCCCTGACTGCTTCCTTTCAGACCTTCATGAAGATACCATCACTTCACTGTTGACTCGTCGATATCCCCTTCCACCAACAGGATTCCTTTCTTTGCAAATGGATGTGGATACCCTCTTAAATGTTCTTGCTGGCACTATGAAGAACCAAGATGGGGTCCATGAGCACCCCAGGGATAACTGTGTGGCTCACTTTTCAGAGAATAAAAGGCGATTACATGCAGAGGCTCGGGGGCTTTTAGCAGGATGCCAACGCGTGGTCAGGGTTGGGCAGACGCCAGAGGAAACACTTAAGTCGTTGTCTGAAAGCTTCCACTCACTGGTACAGCTGACAAGCGTGTGCTTATGTTTCTCTAGCTGCCAGCGATGCAGGGAGCGCCATGCCCAAGCACTTACAGGACTAGCAAGTGTTGCAAAAACTTATCAGGACTTTGCTCGGACAGCAGAGCTAGTGGGAAGTGCTACAGAAAGAAAGACTTGTCATGATCTCAGTATTAAACTCCTGGCTCGCCAATGCACTGCACTAACAACTTCAGTCTTCTGCCTCACCCAGCTCTTTCGCACTCTTACTGCCCTTTGACCTCTGAACAGTTACATTGAGTACTTTTTTCTTCTTCCTCCAAACCACAAGAAACCAGTCAGAATAATTCAAATTTTTTTCAAATTGAACTGTTGAGATCTATAACATTAACATTGATGCAGTGTCCAAAGGTAGTGGCACACTCACAAACATACAGACACTGAAAAATAAAACCTACCATTTAAATGTTTTGAATGGATTAACCTACAATGACAAGTGTGCTGAGAACATAATTTCTAAACAGGGTACTAAACAGCTTGTTTCACAGTACTTGTATGTTGGGTTTAAGTATTTAGTATTGAATGTAATTCTAAACCATAACTGTCTTTGTACTATGGTTATCCGTAATTTATTCTGCTTCATGAGGAAAGCATAGACAGGGATTTTGCGTAATGTATTTTCCAACATTATCTGCTCTCATACGCTCTCTTTCTTGCTTTCTCACTACTGTTCTCACCAATGTTACACATACAGTATATTCTCTTCTCTCTGCTAGTGTCTATATTAGAGAATGTTATAAAAGCTTTCTGCAGTAATCACCTGGGTTATAAATGTTTACTAAATACAAACAATATTTTACTTGAGTTGCCAGTAATGTTACTGTGTTCCTTTAGAAGAACATACCAAAGCCTATGGATGAATGATTTTGCCGTGAATGCAGATTCATTCAAAAGACTTTATATTAACAATTGCACATGCTTTACCGTTATAACTTCAAGAAGGGAGGTTTATGTGGATCATTAGATTATTTTTGTGGAAAAACAACAGATTAATTTTTGGTGCCATTGATTTATTTTTCACTGCTAATTTTTCCTTTTCAGTCATTCCTCCCTCTCCAGTTTTCCCAAAGCACCGCTCACATAATCTTACAATGATCAAATTATTCTAGAAAATGTTTGAAAAGTGACAGATATGGAAAATTACAAATTTGAGTGTGACAGAATATTAAATGGCTAAATTAAATTCAAAGTAATTTACCCACCAGTACATGTGTCTGAATACCCAAAAGCTGCCATGCACTCTCTTACCTATAAGCAGGGGTGCCCAACCCTGTTCTTGGCGATCTACTACCTTCTGCTGAGTTCAGCTCCAACCCTGATCAAACGCAATTGAGGCCCTGTCCACACGAACGTGGCTATTTTTAAAACCGCAGATTTTTCTACACGGTTAGGCCGTTCGTCCACGACAGCAAAATGCCGGAAAAAAAAAAAAAAAAAAAAAAAAAAAGCAAACAGTACTGAAACTGAAAAATATTTGTTTACGCTCGTCCGTGTGAAGAGTTTTCAACAACTCGGTTGCAGTTTTATCGTGTAGACTGCGAACCCGGAAGTTTTTGGCTGGTGACGTCATCGCCTTCTCTGTCTCCTCAATATCAGGACGGGAAATTCCGCCTATGGAGACTTTTTCAGGCTTCTGGATTGGCCTAACATGGCTTTACGGTTATATTTAGTCGCCCACCATATGTGTTTGGTGGCAGCTCGATGACAGTGCTAATCAGAGCATGCGTTTTTTGCGTTGTCTCAGTTGGCATCGTAGATTTTATATTTTAAACGGGAAGGAAAAGCCAGATTTATCAAAATACCCGGTACGTGTGGACATGGCCTGAAATCAACTGAATTTGAGGATCTGAATAGCACTATGATGTAATTACCAGACAATGGTGTGTTTGCTTCAGGTTGTGAACTATTGAATCGTCGGGAAGGTAGATCTCCAGAAACAGGGTTGGGGACCCCTGCTATATGGCATGCTGAAGCCATAGACATGCTGTATACCTTTGAAATAGTGGGCTGCATGTAAAAATGAATGCATGATTGAAAGAATGACCAGTGATAGAATGAATGGTTATAGTAATGAAAAATGGCTTTGTAATGCAGTATTCACCCCATTAAAATGACATCTAAATGACTGGCGAATTAATGTTTTATTAATTAGACTTCACACTATTCTCTTCCATATAATTCCCAATACATGTTAACAGCCTTTGCATCAACTCTGCCTAACCGACAGGATTTTTATATTTATAATAGAATACTTATATAATTATATATATACAGTGGTACGGAAAGTATTCAGACCCCCTTCAAATTTTCACTCTTTGCTATATTGCAGCCATTTGCTAAAAACATTTAAGTAAATTTTTTTTCCTCATAAATGTACACACAGCACCCCATATTGAAAAAAAAACACAGAATTGTTGTGGCCATTTTTTGCAGATTTATATTAAAAAAGAAAACTGAAATATCAATGGTCCTAAGTATTCAGACCCTTTGGCTCAGTATTTAGTAGAAGCACCCTTTTGATCTAATACAGCCATGAGTCTTTTTGGTAAAGATGCAACAAGTTTTTCACACCTGGAATTGGGGATCCTCTGCCATTCCTCCTTTTTGCAGATCCTCTCCAGTTCTGTCAGGTTGGTGGTAAACGTTGGTGGCCAGACATTTTTAGGTCTCTCCAGAGATGCTCAATTTGTTTTTAAGTCAGGGCTCTGGCTGGGCCATTCCAGAACAGTCACAGAGTTGTTGTGAAGACACTCCTTCATTATTTTAGCTGTGTGATTAGGGTCATTGTCCTGTTGGAAGGTAAACCCTCGGCCCAGTCTGAGGTCCTGAGCACTCTGGAGAAGGTTTTTTTCCAGGATATCCCTGTACTTGGCCGCCTTCATCTTTCCCTTGATTGCAACCAGTCGTTCTGTCCCTGCAGCTGAAAACACCCCCACTGCATGATGCTGCCACCTCCATGCTTCACTTTTGGGACTGTATTGTACAGGTGATGAGAATTGCCTGGTTTTCTCCACACATACCGCTAGAATTAAGGCCAAAAAGTTCTATCATGGCCTCATCCGACCAGAGAATCTTACTTCTCACCATCTTGGAGTCCTTCAGGAGTTTTTTAGCACACTCCATGCGGATTTTCATGTGTCTTGCACTGAGGAGAGGTTTCCGTTGGGCCACTCTGCCATAAAGCCTTGACTGGTGGAGGGCTGCAGTGATGGGTTGACTTTCTACAACTTTCTCCCATCTCCCGACTTCATCTCTGGAGCTCAGCCACAGTGATTTTTTTGGGTTCTTCTTTACCTCTCTCACAAATGCTCTTCTCCCCCGATAGCTCAGTTTCTAGGAAGGGTTCTGGTCGTCCCAAAACGTCTTCCATTTATGGATTATGGAGGTCACTGTGCTCTTAGGATCCTTAAGTGCAGCAGAATTTTTTTTGGAACCTTGGCCAGATCTGTGCCTTGCCCAAATTCTGTCTCTGAGCTCTTCAGGCAATTCCTTGACCTCATGATTCTCATTTGCTCTGACATGCATTGTGAGCTGTAAGGTCTTATATAGACGTGTGTGGCTTTCCTAATCAAGTCCAAACAGTATAATCAAACACAGCTGGACTCACATGAAGGTGTAGAACCATCTCAAGGAGATCGGAAAAATGGACAGCACATGAAAAAAAAAAAAAATTTTAAATATATGAGTCGTCACAGCAAGGTTCTGATACTGAGCCATGTGATATTTCAGTTTTTCTTTTTTTAATAAATCTGCGAAAATGTCAACGATTCTGTGTTTTTCTATCAATATGGGTTGCTGTGTGTACTTATGAGGAAAAAAATTTACTTAAATGAGTTTAGCAAATGGCTGCAATATAACAAAAAGTGAAAAATTTAAGGGTGTTTGAATACTTTCCGTACCCACTGTATAAATATATATATATATATATAGATAATATGTTGCATGACTGTTATGGGACATTGATTGATCAGATCACTGAACACACCTAAACTGCATGGGTGTTGCCCTTGCCGATGAACACAATCTTAAGGGGTGGGGTTTAAAAGGTTCAAAATATTGAATGAGTCCCTGCCATGCATCTGCCATAGAGAAGTCTTGTCATTTTCACCGTAAGGTCCAGTTATGATATTTTAAATAACGCCACAAGGTCAATTAAAAAAAGAAAAAGAGAAAAGAAAAACATATTCACAGATTAATTGTTCACAGATTATAACAACATTAATTTAGAAAATAGATGCTGATTTGAGGCAGTCCAGCACCATATGATGTGAATCAAGTTTTATTAGGTTAGTAATGTTTTTAATTTTAATCTTTTTTTTTTTCAGACGTACTATTGATTTCTGAAAATACCATAATAATATCACACATACAATTTAAATGGAGTTGGTGAATTCAGGTTTTAAAGCATGTTCATTGGCTAGCTGCAATTGTTGAATCTAAATAACCATAAAAATAACCATTGTTTTCTCATTTTTCTGGTAAGTCAGTTCTTTCAGAGCTCCTTGGTCACAGATTTATTTAATTTATTATTATTGTTGTCGTTGTTGTTGTTTTAACAGATGAGGTTGTACATTTTTGCTATGCTTATATGCTATCCCTAAAGAAACACTGGCATTTTTTATTCAACAATGACATTAAAAAACCGTAAATGTGTGTTTCTGCAACTAGGGTACTTTTGACTCTAATTTTAAAATCAACCTGTGAATTTTTATTTTAACCACCATAGTCTGTAATACATATAAAAAGGTCAACAAAATTGCATGGAGTCATTAAGATTTTAATCTTGAACATGTTTATTTTTTATGTTTTTCAACTCTTCTTCTTACAAAATGTCCTTACCACAACGTTAACAATAACGTTCATTATATAAATTTTTCTTTTTTAATTTCTACAAAAATGTTATGTATTTCAATAGATTTTTCACATTTTGTGCAGTTTTGTAAATACTGATATAAAAAAATAATATACAAAATAGGGGATTTCATGGTTTTCGCTATGCCATGTAAAATCTAGACAGTAACCTTAGATGTCAATTGTTTCCATACACAGTAAATATGACATATTTAGCTTTTTATGACAGATGTTGCAATTTCAATGTGTAAATCATCTCAACTTAAGTGCTAAAATATTTTTTGTAAATAAAATAAAATAAAGCAGAGCTGCGGTAATGACATCTTGTGTCGGTAAAACAGGCTAACGTTACTGTAGAGAACAACAGTAAACGTAAATATAATTTACAATAGACTGAATATTTGTAATTTAATATACAGTAAACCTTGAACTTGCCTCTACCGTTACACCTAAATTTGCTGCGGTAACGTTAAATTAGTTTTGTTTTATTAGTTTAGACTCTTAGCGTCTTAATATATATGACTTAAACAGTAATATACATTTATTTTTCAAATGTAGTTCAACGTACAGAATTACTAAGCTGTATGGTAAGGACACACAATAAATACTGACACAGAAAAGATGATATTTACCTTATATATTTGGGATCTTATGAGTGAAGTAGTGAGGTGGCCTAATCTGTCAGCAATGTGCTCACGTGCTAATTTCTGTTTCCATAGAACTAGACTTGTTTGTCTTTGATAAAATGTCATAATAAAAGCCTTTTTTCATCTTTGCAGTAAGGACTCAAAAGTGTGGGACAGGCACATTTAGCTGAAAAAATTATTTTAAAAAATTATCAGTAAATAATACAAAAAATGTAAGATGCTGTAAATTAATATGTATATTAAACAATTCCATTTGAAATAATGTCAAATTGTAATTCAATTAGATTATTTTACGTGACTGCCCAGAGTTGTGGGACATGAACAAAAATGGTGTTTGGACCTATACATGCTTAATAATTTTATATTAAATCACATTAATCATTAATTATATTTTGTCAAGGTGTGTAATGACACTGTGAATATATTTATAAAGCGTATGACAAATTTGAACATAAATCTAAAATGTCACTGCTGGGACTTAAAAGTGCCCTTATTTGCAGAAACACCCAAATATTCCACTTTGACAAGTTACCTGATGCGTAACTCTTTCTTTTTCTTTTTGGGTCATATATATGTGGCTATTGACTTTCAATTAAGTTACAAACTCATCCTGAAAATGATTCATTGGAGTTATAAAAAAAAAAACAAGTGTGACAACTAGCCCCGATCTTTCGAACAAAACCAAAACAACTGAAACGTAAAATCAAAGTAGCAGCATCAATCTTATTTGCATTTCTGTTTTATTCAAACCATTCTTCGGTAATAACGCATGCTATTCTTTTAGGGGGGGAAACCCCTTCCACCTAGCGCAAAAAGACTTTTACCGTAACAGGAAACAGGTACTCTTCTGACGTAGCAAGTGGGAAATTCAAATTTTTCAAACATGTTCGAATGAAAGATGCTTTGGCATTTTTAATTTTATATCACATTGTAAACATATGTAATCTCGAGTAACAGAGTAAACTGTTGCCTCTTTTTTAACATTACATGATAAGTTTTAGTTTTTTATTGTTTTAAACTGAATCATTGGAGCACAGCTGGTGAGTTGGTCAAAACAATCCTTTATTATGATTGCTTTTACCAGTTCATTAATTGTGTTAGTTTGTGTTAGGTACATTTTAAAGTTTTCACCTTTGAGGAATATGCATAATATATCCAGTACAGTTACATTGCTCCTCGAGTAACGTTAACTTAGCCGATTCAATAACGCTGTAGGAATGTTGAGCTGTCTTTCCACAGTAGAAACCAATCGAGACAATAAAAATAAAAAAGGATTCTTCTCGAAGATAGTCATCCGGCATTGATAGGGTGAAAAATAAATATAAAACCTACTCTTTGTGGTTGAATCTTCTGTTTTGTGGTTTGATCGTGTTGTTTGTTTACACCGTTGTGATGATCACCATTCTCACCAAGTAACGTTACTTGATATTGCAAATGTGATGAGTGTCACTTAATCGGTGGTTTTATATAAAGGTGTCGCTAAAAATGTGTAACTAAAAGAAAAAATGCTGTTTTAATGCAGGTGTGTGTGTCCTCAGCATGCCTGTAGAAAGCACTTCTGAACTTCTCAAGCACTATGAGGTTTATGAAACCATCGGCTCAGGTAATGTCCATTGATTGTGCTTTTATGTAATGCTTTAGTGATCGTGCATATGAGAAACTTTCATCAAGAGCACATCTTGTTTTATTCTGTTCTAACCCATAGGTGGGTTTGCCAAAGTCAAACTTGGTATACACATACTGACAGGAGAGAAAGTGGCCATCAAAATAATGGAGAAGAAAGACCTAGGGGTAAGATCTTCTTCTTTAGGTTGGACTTGCCTTAAAACACATTTTACGATTGCACAAATTCTTTTGAGGATTAATGAAGAAGTATGGAGATATTGCTTAATTTATTCTACTTTTAGATGGAATACAGTTGTTAGCATGCTGAAAACGAGAAGAGTATGCATTTTGGAAAAGAAATGCTCTTTAAAGTGTGTGTTACCTGTTTTTAGGATGATCTGCCCAGAGTTAAGATTGAGATTGAGGCTATGAAGAACCTCAGTCATCAACACGTGTGTCGACTCTACCATGTCATTGAGACATCAAGCAAGATCTACATGGTGCTTGAGGTATGTTTTCTAGAAAGTGATTCTGATGCTTAATGAAAATAAATTAAGCTTCATATGTTTATATGCATATATCTTGTCACTGTTAGTACTGTCCTGGAGGAGAACTGTTTGATTACATCATTGCTAAAGACCGGTTGTCGGAGGAAGAGACGCGAGTGTTTTTCTGTCAGATCATCTCTGCATTGGCCTATGTTCATAGCCAAGGCTATGCCCACCGAGACCTCAAACCGGTGAGTTGGTTGAACAGAACATTTGACTTTTAAATAGCTTAATCATATACTGAGTTCTCCCATTAAAGGAACAGATCACCCAGAAATGAAAAATGTCTTAAATGAATAGTTAGATTATTTGCTGAAAATGTACTCACCCTCTGGCCTACCAAGATGTAGATGATTTTGTTTCTTCATCTAAGTATTGTCTGAATCGGGAGCGAAACATGTACAGATCAAGCACCATTTACAAGTGAAATCGCTCCAGAACATTTCTAAACAAATGTGTTGGTGGATTTTGATTGGAATGGAAAACAGGGGATGGGCTTTTTAACTGGAGGAAGGCTCTTATGGATTATGGATTTTACTGTATTTTGTCCAAAAGCGGCGGTTTAAAGTTAAAATGCCTTTAATGATGAATTAGTTTTTACAAACATGCCACTTTTCACTCACTAGATGTTAATTGATGGATTGGAGTTGTTTTGATTGCTCGTTGATTATTGTGATGCTTTTATCAGCTGTTTGAACCAGTCGTTCCAAAATGTGTTACTCTGTGGAACACAAAAGAGAAATTTAGAACACTGTGCTCAATCCTCTTTTCCATTCAATTACAATAAACGGACTGATGCTTTTAAGCTTTGAAAAGGACACAAAAGCACCATAAATATGGTCCAACTTGTCCGCCATATTCCAATCTATGTGGCCATGTGATAGCTTGATGTAAGAAATTGGCTGAATGATATTCAGATTTGGAAAAACATGAGGATGACTAAATGATGACAGTGTTTTCATTTAGGAGTGAATTATTCCATTGTCAATGTTTGCTTGACACAACTGTTTCTTACTGACCTTAGGAAAACCTGTTGATCGATGAAGATCATAACCTAAAACTCATTGACTTTGGCCTTTGTGCCAAACCAAAGGTGTGTATCCATCTATTATGTCCATTTTCTTGCTTAAGTCAAGTCACATTTATTTATATAGTGCTTTATACAATACAGATTATTTTAAAGCAGCTTCACAGTAAACAGGAATATAACTTTGTTGACTTGGTTTTGAGTCAGGGTAAATAGTTTAATAACATTTTAAAAGTTGTGAATTTTACTTTGATTAGGGCGGTTTGGGTTTTGAATTACTGACCTGTTGTGGCAGTCCAGCATATGCAGCTCCAGAGCTCATTCAGGGCAAGGCGTACATTGGTTCTGAGGTCAGTGTGGCATATGCGTTTCGTGTCCAACGTATTTGAAAGCAATGCCAAATTAAGCATGTATATTTCTTGTGATCTCATGGCACATGTGTTTCAGGCTGATGTGTGGAGTATGGGCATATTGCTTTACGCTTTACTGTGTGGTTTTCTTCCATTTGATGATGACAATTGTATGGTCCTCTACAGAAAAATCACAGTAAGTTTGTGTTAGATGTGAGCATTAAATCCCACCACAACTATTTATTCATCCATGCATTTATTAGGTTACTGAAATAAAAGTAGTTTTGTTTAGTATGTGATCTCATCTTATGCAATATTGGCTTGTGTTTTGACAGAGAGGCAAATATAGCAACCCCCACTGGCTTTCACCTGCTAGCATTCTGCTTCTAAACCAGATGATGCAGGTACTGTGCATGGTTTATGAGTTTGTTTCATGTGTTTTAGTAAGGCAGTACAATTGAATGCAGTTTATTTTCCTCTCCTACAGGTGGACCCAAAGAGGCGTCTGACTGTGAAACAGTTGCTTGATCACCCTTGGGTCATGAAGGGATACAGCACACCAGTGGAGTGGCACAGTAAACATCCTGTAAGATGAGCTTTATAGTCAAATCATATGCCTCCAAGATCCAATTAGTCAAGTAAAGCCAATAATTTTTTATAAAACATTTCTGAGCTTCAAAGTTGTTGTGATTCGTAGTATTTACTTATCCATTACAAATTATATCTGCTTTAGTTCCTTTAAAGTTTTAACAGATCCATATGACCTTAATGTGTTTACGTCAAATGAAACAGACATGGGTCAGTATGTTTATTGATCAGCAGTGTTCATTGATTCTTTATTGATGGACACTCAACTATTAAGCACAGCCAATAAATGTAGAGAATACTGTATATGAGTCATTGAGTCAATGTATAACTTCCTTTTGTATGTTTGTTCTTTTTAGTTGGGTCATATAGATGAAGACTGCATCACTGAAATGGCAGTGGCTTTTAAACAGTCCAGACAACGAACAATCCAACTTGTGTCAGAGGTACTGAGTGATTCATGTGATTTAAAATGAGTATTATATTTATTCATATTAAAATGCATAAGTATTTATTTATAAGTGTATAGATCTAGCAAAGACACTACTGTTCAAATGGAACAGTTTAAAAAAAATGTTTTTAAAGGAGTCTCACAAAAGCTCCATTTATTTGATTTTATTACAATAAAAATTGTAATATCGTAAAATATGATTACATTATTCAAATTTAATTTATTCATGTGATGGTGAAGTTCAATTTTCAGCAGCCGTTACTCTTGGCTTCAGTGTCAGATGATCCATTAGAAATCATTCTAATTTGCTGATTTGGTGTTTAGGAAACAATTTAATGGAATAGCTGCTTAATAACCAGAGAAAGATAACAACTTCGAAGAAAAACATCATTATCGCTTTACCACGACCACTAGATGTCAGTAGATGCCAGTGCATTGGCCAAAGCTGCTTCCCTTGTTCATAATTCCCTCTGTTATAAACATCAGTATTATATATCAATCACACAGAAGAGAAATCTTTACTCTGTGTGTTTTTTCAGTGGAAGTACGATCAAATGACTGCCACCTACCTGTTACTGCTGGCTAAAAAGCATCAAGGCCGCCCTGTGCGTCTGAGAGCAGAATGCCCCATGATTGACCCCTTGTACTCTCCTTTACAGGACATACAAGTGAGTTCAATATACACATATTTATGAGCATTATGAATGCACAGTGGTCAGCTTGTGCTATGTTTATTATACAATTACAAAGTACTTTAAAAGTCACACTGGAGTGATAGAGGTGTTTATTTATTAATATTACTATAGTCATGTTTGCGCGACGTATAGAGTGTGATTTTGTGTGTCTGTCTCAGCTGAAGAAGAGTCTACGCTTCAGTGAGGATGATGATGGTGTTCACCCAGTGGTGCGTGGCTCTATGGTCTTCCCCCCTGATTGCTACGATGACGAGAATCCCTGGACCCCTCTCACGCCCAAGAACACACACACCACAAACACTCCACGCATGGTTAGCCTCCATGTTCTCTTTATTTGTCTGCTCTTCCCTCTTGTCCATTGCTGCTTATACAGCCAGTCTTTTTTTAACATTTAACTTCCTTTTGTATTTCTCCAAACTCTCCTTTTCTCTTACTGCTTCTTTTTTTGTTAGTTAATAATGTTACTTGTTATTTAATGTACTTTTTTATCCAAAGTGACATACTGTCCTCCTGAATTAATGCAATGTTGATAGACCTGGATTGTGTTTGGTCAGTTATCGGTAAAAAAGTTCTAAAGTTTAAAAATGTATAGCCGGAATAATTAAGATTTTATAAAAATGTTTTTATAAGAAGTCTTTGATGTTCACAAAGGCTGCATTAATTCTAGTCTTTAGTGTCACTTTCCTTCAGAAATCATTTCTAATATGCTGATTTGGTGCTTAATATTGTAGATCTTGAAAACTGTTGTGCTTGAGGCTCATTAATAATTTTTTAATATACTTTTAATCAGCAAAGACACATTAAATTGAGCAAAGGTGACAGAAAAGACATTTATAATGTCAATAATATGAATTTCAATTTCATATAAATGCTGGTCTTTTGAACTTTCTATGCATCAAAGAATGTATCATGGTTTCCACAAAAATATTAAGCAGGAAAAAACTTTTCATTATTAATATTTAAGCACAAATAATATTTGATACCTAAGTACCAAATCAGAATATTAGAATGATTCGGAATAATTGTGACACTGAAGACTGGAGTAATGGTGTAATTCAACCACAGGAAACAATGACATTTATACCTTAAATGAGAGAATTTTAAATTGTAAAAAATAATTCACAATATTGCTGTTTTACTGTATTTTTGATCAAATAAAAGTCAGCCTTGGTAAGCATAAGAGACTAAAAAACATGAAAAAGTCGCATTTATTCCCCTTTTAATAAAATTTTTAGGCAACATGAAACAAATTTCAACACATTTAACTTGGATAATGTGGTTTCCAAATTGAAACCAAATGTTTAGCAGGAAGTAATGTTGGGCATTTCACTGTCAAGCTTGTGATTCCCAGTGGCTCACTCACAATTATTACTTTACAAATTATTTGTCATTACTAAAGGAAATACTCAGTGTAGTAACCCAGAAAGCGCTTTAGTTACTAATTATTGTGAAAACTCTTGTCGTCTTCAGAAGCTCACCTCTGAAACATCGGAGAAGCGGCGGAATGAAATAGGCTACTCCCCCATCATAGAGCAAGGGAGACCCCGTCAACAGAAGCCAGAGAGACGTGATAGAACCAGACAAAATAAAGAAAACCTTGCTGTGACAGGCACAGATGGAGATGTGTTTGCTCTGCCTGCCCCTCGAACTCCAATGTGCAGCAGAAAGACCAAATCCAACAGAAATGTAGCGACAACACCTAACAACAACATCACTACCACAAGCAGTGACGCGAACAAAGGTGAGCTGGATAATGAATCAGTTGAGCATCACAACAAGTATACACTTTTGCTGTTATAATCCAAATATGTTATCCTAAATCTCATCACTTGTATGAACCTGTCTTTAGCTACCCTCCTAACAAACCATACATCATAGAAAGACTCTGTATATTGAATAAATATTTAAATGATATATTTATTCAGCTTCAGATGATGTAATAAAATCTTCATTTTAAAAAAAATACTCCTTATGTGGTTTTTTGTGGTCCAGGGTCTCATATAGTGGCCTCATATGCTTGGGGTCAGTAAGATATTTTTTATTATTAAATAATGAATATTGTTATTATATTTTTAACATTGAATTGTGATTTTGAACTCCTTGGGGCTGGGAGATTTTTTTGTTTATTTATTTTTTAATTTTTTGAAGGAATTGACAGCTGAAGAAAAGCATTAATAGCGATTTAACAGTGAATGGAAGTTCTCTGGAGATATCATGTCTAATCAAGGCTTTCACTGCTGGCAATACCTGGATCTTTCCTATTATCTTCATGTGCTCTCTGATAAAGCTTACATAAGTCTAAATAGTCATTTTCTGCAAACACTGCACTTTTGGTGTCATTCAGTTCTAGATGCTTTAATGGCATATCTGGGGTTTAGAAGAATAATCTAGCATCTATAGTTTGATTCAGTTGACCAGAGTGTGAGTGTGTGTCTCTGTATGGGCGCAGTGTGTCTGGGGAAATGTCTTCATGTCCCAACATCCACTGTGTCCACCTCGTTACTGTCACACACCACCTCCTGCACTGGAACGGACAGGTGTACACTGGGGACGGAGTGTGTGTGTGTGTGTTTTGTGTGGTGTGTTTGTACGGATACAACTCACCGCACGCATAACTGACGAGGTGACGTGTCGCTCGTTCCATTGCTGCCGGCACGTGCACGTCTCACTGTATGTGCCATGTGTTTTCCTGTGGTGCATGATAGCGGCTCAGATGCCACGTAAAGAAGTGTCCCGCAGGAGAGAAGTGGACCAACCGCAGAACGGCCAACAAGGAGAACTGGATATACTGGCTTTCAGCCCTGAAAGAAGGTAGAGGACTTTGTCTCTTCTTGTCGTGAGAAGACGGCCATAATAACCATCCAAGAAGGAAAAATTAATGATTGAGCGAGGACTGTGGGGTTTTAAAGGGAAGTGTGATTCTGTCCTATAAGCAAAAGAATGAAAAAATCACAGGTTTCCCCGTTCCCAACATCCCGTACAAATGCTTTTAAATACTAATACATCTTGACACCTTCCCCTTAAAAAATTTTTTTATATTAGCTATATAAATATACAACTTTTTATTTGGGGGGACAACATTATGTAAAATTTTAACTGCCACCATTTTTCAGTAGTATCCTCTTGGCAAATGCTGCATTGCTTGTGATATGGGTTTTGTAATTATAAAAATGTGGCCATTATGTCTAAACGAATTTCCCCCCTTGTCCAGGTCTCGATCCCCTCATGGAGCCGGTCTGGCGGTCAGGTGACAGTGGGCAGAAGTCGTAAGTGGGCGTTATAGTGTTTGCAGTCTGATAGAGGCCGGAGTAAAGTCTTAAATGCTCACAACCCAGTAAAGAAGAAGCGAGAGACCTCGAGATGACCCCACAGGCACTAATTAAGGGTATATTCGTCTCATTTTTACATTTGTGTTTAGCCTTTAAGATTATACGATTGTTTAGATCTTTGTTCTCTCCCCCTCCTTGTGCCTAAAATTCCTAATTCTATAATCATATTCCAATTAGGTGATTTTGGTCATGTTACCCACACTGTGCTGGACCCAGGCACATTGCTTTAGCATTGCGACTCCCTCACACACAAACATACAGCATAACAAGTTTTAAAGCCGGATAGTCACATTACTCACCTCACCGCCCTAAACCTGTGTGACTTTTTTTCTGTGGAACACAAAAGGAGATGCTTAACAAAATGTCCAAGCTGCTCCCTTTCATATAGAAAATGTGGATGGAGACCAGGGATAGTCAAGCTCCAGAAAGGACAAAAAGTTTATTTCTTCTTGTGAACACGAAGATATTTTGAAGAAGTAAATGAAGAACATTTACTTCATGTCCATATTTCTTTCCATTTAATTTCAGGTAGTCTCTCCATATTGCACATTTAGATGTTTGTCAGTTACTATATAACTCATGCCGCCCTCTACCACGGCCGTGTTAATCTGTCGCGCTGTTATTTGTGAGGCTCAATACAGTGACACTCCCGAGTCAGACTATGCTCGACCAGTCTCAAAATCAGATTCTCGCATCCCTACCAGAGAATAATGGTAACTTCGTTCAGAGGGGTAAAGTTAAAACCATGGGGGTTTTCCGATCATGTGTTTTCTTGAACAACGCAATATCCAATGATTTTTTAAGGCTACCAGTGTTCCACCGGGTGGGCGGGTTGGGCGGGTGGCTGGCCCCTAGATGGCCTCAGCACGTCAGCAGATGCGGAGTATTTTAAATGAAAAATTTGTATTATAATTAAAACAATATAATTCTATATCGATTATTTATTATTATTAGTAGTTTTTATTTTATTTAATTGTATTGTGAAGAACCTAATCCTTCTGAATTCAGACTAAATTGCACGACGCATTCTTCGGCGTTATTATATAATAAAACATTTGAAAACAAGCAGCTAATCTCTATACCTGGAAATCATTAGTATCCCACAAAGGTCTTGAGAACGGTTGCTGGGGCTCGACACAAATAACTTCGGGCCATCTTGTAAATGGTTTAAGCGTGTCCTGATCTCAGGACAACTGCATCCGTCCTCGTTTTCGCTCTTGTCTACTTTTGCTCTCACGCGCTATGCATGCCTGAAGCCCTGCCGCCCTCACGACCTCACACGGTTCTCGATCCATACCTTGTCGTGCAAGTGATATGACCATCGGCGCTCCGTTGGTTGTGAGCTGCGACGGCGGGCTGTCAGTGCGATTGTCTGCAGAACGCGCCGCCCCTGAGGTTCGGCACGTCGTCGGCGATTGTCCGGCGCCACAGTGCGCGCTCAAAGTCGTTGACGCCTGCGGTTTCCGTAAACACCGTGGGTTAGAGGACATCCTGTCCACCTTCCAGTCCCTGTCTGATAATCTCAATTTTGTCTACTTTAAAACTGACACGTCCTCTACCGCCTCTTACTGTGGCCCACCGTTACGCACGGAACGGTTTAATAGCGGGTGGACTAGTCAGTCGTTTTTTTATGTCTATTACAGAATGCCCTACTTTATACTTCTTATGATGATGATGATGAGATCCATAATTTTTCATTATGTGCAGGAGGGTGGGCGCTACGCGTACTCTATTACTGCCTTTGAAGATGCAATGACCTCCACCGTATTTTGTGCTGGTACGCTTGCGCACCCTCCAATGTACACCTTTGATTAACCTTAACGAACACCTCACAGGGTAGCATAGGCAAGACTCCTTTCGTCTCATTACTGCAGAAGTGTATGGCCTCATCCGCCGAGCTCGTCCCCGGGCCTTGTGTGTGTTTTCCGCAAGGGTATTGTCTATGTCATGTTTTATTTGTTTTAATGTGTAATGTTTCCAATCTGTTACCCTTTTCTAGATGTCTGTCATTTTGTTTATGTTTGCTTTTGATAATGTCAATCTGACATGTAATTAAATAAATATTTTTAACACTCTTGTCTCACTGTATCAGTGACAGATGTGTTTTAAAATATTATTTATATCAAATAAGACATTTCCCTCAATTTGGACTTATTAACCTTACCATTATCCCAAGCAACTGCCCAGTGCCCACAGCAACATAAAAATTTACAAAAATCTATTGCGCAAGTTCACCCCAAAAGCTTCGTGCGCCCATCTGTGAGAGATATCGGCAGTGGTCTCCCTATCTCCTAATCTAAAAATATAAACGATATATTAAGCAAAATTTGGTCATCCCGGATGGGGTGGCTATCACGGTTCCCTGTAAGCGTCTTACGTGTATATCCACACCGCCCCTCCTGGTGACCCATCTCATTTCTCACGGTCCTGCGACGCGCCTGAGCACGGCTACTCTACGTCGACCTTGCTTTTACGAGCGCCTACTTGCTGCGCCCGCGAGACACCACGGTGCGTGTCATGCCATACCATAAACGGAGAGGAAGGGGAAAGCTAGTTCCTGGCTGGTGTATGAGTAGTGCAAAGCTGCAAGTTATTTGTGACAACTAACTAGAAATATTGACCATGAACTGTGCAAAACTGTAAACCCCCAAAGGATTACCAGTTGTAGAAACTACTCCCTCACAGCGCGAGTTATGCTGCGTTCGCGCCATGTTGTAATTATCGTAATTCCGAGATGACAACACGATGTTCAACTTGGTGCTGTTCACGTACTTGTACTGGAGATTATCCGTTTCTATAGTGAAAGTCAATCAAATGAACCCATGTGAAAGAATGTTACTGGCAGCTGTTATAACACAGTGCAAGTAACAGTTGCTATGCAAATGCGTTATTACACTTTATAATTTCTTTAGGTTGTTATTACATGGATAGCCTAGATATCTAAGGCTGTCCATTGTCTGGTCATTATGTGCACAGCGTCACTTGTTTGTATGAAGCCGGCTAGCAGTTTGTCAACAAGTCCATTTCGACAGATTTTAAACAAAATAATCTACACGAAATAACGCCATTTTTCTCTGGTTCCGCGTGATTTGTCAAGAACTGCTCTTCCAGGCCTCTATCCCTCCGGGTACAAAGCCGAGTTCTCTCAGAACAACTTCCACGTCTCCTCGTGTCGAGACATAGTCATACCGTCTACATTTTTAATGAGAGACGCGGAATGGCTCGTATTGTATGTGTCTAAGTAGGCCTATGGCGGTGAGGTAGACCTTATAATACAGACCTTTTTCTCTCACGCCCCCATGATTTTCTTTGTGTCGCAATATTACAGACGTGTTAAATATCATTGTAGTAATATATGCCATAACAATGACATTTACAGCACCAGCGCGGGAAAAGCTAAACCTGGAAAGAGTACATGAGGGAGTATGGGGAGAAATTAAGAGATGTGCGCCACGTGATGCGACACAACTGATGTTGTAGTTCAACAGGGGGGGGGGGCCACCACACCACGGCTCTGACATTGGTGGCTGCTAGGCTATACTCAAATTGGTCTCATTCGGGGGGGTCAGAGCGGTAGACACGATTACCAGTAAGAAATTTGTCGCACCGCTGGTGGAGATTTTGGACTATCGTCTTCTATCCCGTTTACATGCTCAGTCGCTGTGTGACATTTCCTCTTCTTCCAGGTGCTACTGGGGTCTTTGCCCTATCGAAAACGGAAATCGTTTTTTGCCTACGTGTTATAAGCTTTCGCCTGTTAAAACATGTATCTCTGTACACCTGTTCGCATATGTAGCCGCGCTCACCGTTGCTAAATGCGCAATCAGCCGTGAAATAGCGACTTAATCGGTAACTACTTTTCGTGCACAGCCTCGTTATTTCTAATACTTATAAAGGCGATTCGATAATCCCTGCATTATACTCGCATTCCTAGTAATGCATTATGAACAAGCCGTTATAATATTGGTTGATTGATTCATGTGAAGTCCACCCCGCGTAGTCGCTCGATGATTCATGACTATTCATAAGCAACACTATTTATAGAATACATTTTATAGTCTTACTTTACCCTTCTGATGGGTGTTATTCCCAAGTCTTTAGATTTATGTGAGGTGTGGTATAACACAACGAACACTGTGCACTCACTTTATTACAATAGGGTTATATTATCTCATAGTGTATAATGTATTAGAAGTCGCATATCTTGCCATTTTTGTCTGATACGACTATGACGTAAAGCGGTCAAAGACCCACTTATAAGTAGTAATTAATAATAATAACAAACTTTTTTTTAATCCCACAAACATCCAATAAGAATCAGTTTCCGATCAGATGAAGTGTAATGATGTTTTATATTAATGCTTTGAACTAGTTTTATGTAAATATCGTTTGATTATTTGATGTACCCTTTAAACAGCTGTTGATCGTGACGTCTGCAACTAATATCAACTAGCGGTCCATTAAGTATTAGTATGTCCTTCTACATGTCAATATTGCTAACCCCTTTAATTTGATTGTCAAACCACAGATATAACTGATTGATAAGGTCTGCAAGTATTCAACTTACTCTACCTACGTATAGTATCCATTCTTGATCTCACTAATCTTCTAATGAGAGTTAGTGGTTGGCATGTAGTGCAAAGTTGCTTATCTCCGATTGATAAGGGAGACCATCAAATACGATTGTAACATGTAAACATTGCATTTTTTTTTTTCAGTTGAAATTATTAACTAGATCAAAATTAATATTAGCCTCACAGGAAACACTCAAATAACACTCAAAATCGAACCATTCACAAGCTGTAGTAAGATACTGTGCAAATCTTAAATAAACAATGTCAAGATATACAGTATAGTCCATTATAAAAGTAAAAGTAGGTTTAATATGGTGTTCATTGTGTTATAAATAATCATAATCTTAAAGCTTATAACCACAATTAAGTATTCGGATTCTTATAACTGTACGATCATTCATGAGTTGAATCCATATTCTACTTTTTTTAAATCATGCATATCATTATAAGCTTAATAATACCCTTATAATGTATTTATAAATACGGGCTTCGTAGAAAGTGTTACGAACTTATTTCACTGTATGCGCACACTGTCTGAGAGACTGTTTTTGTCAGAGAGGCGCGCACATGTGAAGATGGTGCTCATAGAGTGTGGGAGTGTTGAACTGAGTTATTTTTGCTGCTTTATAGGCTAAGCCTTGAACGGTTAAATACACACACTTGTATGTGTAAAAATGCCCGTCTTTGCTAGCATCCTCATAAACACAGTAATTTAAGTCTTAAGTGAAAGCAAACAGCTGAGAAAGAAAACATGTGCAGCAGAATATTGGATTCGGGCAGCTCTTAAAGTTACAGCAGTTTAATAATCCTGCTGTCTGTCATTCATGTTAATCATATAACAAAAGCGAGAAAATTTCTCACTGCTCTTGACTAAATCACTTTCGTAACTCTAATAACTTTTTTTTTTATTTAGGCTAGTGTTATTTTTTTTGTGATATTGACACACTTGACAAGAATTATAAAATTTCTATGGTAGCAAAAATGACCATATTGTGATTTAAATCGTTATTGTGAAATAAAAGTTCACATTATTAAAATGTGTGATAAAAATTTTGTGATATAAGATTTTGGTCATATTGCCCACCCCTAATACTACCCAAATACTACCTGTATAGAACATACTGTTTTAACGATCACGTAGTAAGTTCAATGGAAGTAGTGACAGATCTTTTCTTCCATATTGTGATGCACATCTGAGTTAAACAGATTCATATCGAAATATATCTAAAAATAAAAAAAATGTAGGGCAAGGTAAGATCTGGGGTGCGAGTCCCAAAACCATTGTTAGCTAACTATAGTCGTTAGTACCATCAACACCATTGAACTCTATTGGTAATGACAAAACTTGCAACCATAGTTGCTTTTGGGATACGCACCCCTGAAATAGAGCTTGCGGTTGATTGTAGGAAAGGGGCGGAGTTTAAATGATTGGAACAATCTGGTATTCATCACCAGAGAAATGTCTTCCTTGTTCGAGCGCAGAATATTGAGGTCAATATTTTAAAGGGGTCCCCCCCCTCTACTCCTATGATGCTTTTTTAAAGATCATTATTTTGTGTATTTGGTGTAACAAAAAATGTTGAAATGCTTTAATGTTCAAAAAACACATATTATTTTCAAATACTTTACATTATTGTAGGTCCTCTATGCCCCTCCTCTCTCTTCGTTTTCTACAAAGTCCCTCCTTTCCGACAAGCGCAGTCTGCTCTGATTGGCTAGCTGACCCAGTGCATTTTGATTGGCCGAACACTGCAAGCACTCGTCGGAATTGTACCATTACCCTTACCATAATCGCAAGCTTCATCCTTCAAAATAAATGTAAAGACAGTAAATACTGTCTTTAGTTTTACCATCAGTTCAAGCCCGAGAGGGGAACAGAGTCGTGTGACAGACAGTAATGAAGCTGGTATGTGTTTGCAGTACACAAGCCACGGTTAAGACAGCTGACTCCACTGTGCTGTGACCCTGTCTCTCTCTCGCTCTCTCACACACACACACACACACACACGATGCGCAAAACTCCGCATTTGAACAGTCAATAGCAAATACTTAAACTAATAACAAAACATACTTACAGTAGCTGATTCAGATATTAAACATTACACAAATATTTCCACATAGTGACGTAGATAGGTGGGGGAGTGTTAGAACAAGGCATTTTAGGGGGTCGTGGCAGTCTTAACTTTGATAAAGAATGTATTTTTGGGTTTGAGACTTTAGTCTTTGCAACTTCAGGGATCTTATCTATGCACAATCAGCTATAACACTCCAAAGAGAAATGAAAACTTGAAATCGCATCATATGACCCCTTTAATTAAAAATCATGAAGTCAAAAGAAAGTTAAAAAACATGCATGGAGGAATCTTCACAATAAGATCAACATGCATTTAGAAAATAGGGGGAATTTTCATTTCATGCCAAGTTTAAAATCATGTTGAAAAGTCCATGCTATATCATCATAACTACCCAAGACAGATTTACTCGACAACAAATTTATATGAGAATAAGACAAAACGGTAGCCTTTGAGAAGAAAAAAACTCCCTTTATTCTGTTATAGTGACTGTGTAATTTTAATTTAAGAAAGTTGAGTGGCTTAAATTTGGTGTAAACCCCTCCCATCGTTTTATGGTATGTGCAGGTCTGTAGAACCAATATGTCACATGCCGGTAAGATCATGTATTATCTTGCTTTAACTGGTCTGTTATGATTGAAGTGGGAGCAACCTGTGTGTCAGTCCTACTGTGCGTATCAGCATAACAATAGCTATTAGTGTGACAGATATGAGTGCTTACATAATTAACATCGGATGAAATGTGTGTGCTGCTGGGGAGGTGGATGGTTAATGGGGGGGTAAGGTGGTAATATGGGGATGAACTCACCCCCCCCACTGATAATGACTCCTGCTGTGCATTTTATAGAGGAGGGGCAAGGGCCAGCTGCAGGAACAGACGGTCGCTGTCATCTCTCTCACATCTCCTTAAGCCGTCTCTCTTTCTGGTTTTCTGTTTCTCCACATACCCTTACTATCTCTTTTAAGTTTAACTTCAGCTCTTTAGGCCTATACTAAAATATAAAAATAAATGCTAATTCATAATATAAACAACTATAATAGTATATAAATAATGCTAAAATAAACAGTCTGAGCTTCAATGAGCTTAAAATTAGTTAAATTATTTGATTTCATATCAGTGCATGTGCCCTAAAGAGTGTGCTAACACATGACTCCGTCTTTTCCAGCATTACTCTCACTTATACACCATTGAGGAGCTAAGTGTAATGAGGTGAACGTGTTTATCACTTCCTCTGCTTGTTTTTGTGTGTTTTCTTGGGTCAACGAAGGCAGTGATGTTTCTCTTCATTACAAATCTGACAGATTCGGAAGGCGGCTGCACTGTGACAGCTCACTTTCCAATTACCTCCTTCAGTTTTTAACGAATTTTGCTTTCCATTGATGCCTCTTGCAGTCGGACGCTTGTTCATTAGGGGACTTCATATTCCAGAGATGTGGGTTTCTATCATACACACACAGAGACCCAGAGCTAATGGGCATGTACAGTAGCGTGTGATGTCTCCGATGGGAAAAATTATTCGCTGTGTTGTTTTGTTAACGGACGACTGGTTCCAGTGGTTGAAGAACAAATGAAGAGCTTGATTCTCATGCCGAAATGTCTTTTCAGCCTGAGGAAACTATTGGCAAATATGCCAGCAGTGCAGGACGATAACATGCTGTTTGTACATTTAAAAAACAGCTGTTAGTGCAAGATTTTATAAATGTTAAAAACAATTTCAGACATCTTTATTGCTTATTTGACTAAGGGATATGAAGCCTATTTCTAGGCAAAAATCAACAGACAAAGACTATAGGTTAGAGATTTTAAGAGTATTAAAATCTCTTTCATATAAAAATTTCATATCAGGAAGAAATACATTTCTGTCAAAACTCCAAAAATATTTAAACTAAGCTTTCTGTAGTTCCACGATGGCTACTTGAAATGAAATGAAAAAGAATGAATGAAAAAAGCACACTTTAGCATACTTTTAAAGAGTGTTAATCTGTACACTTAAGTGCGAATCGAATGTAATGTTTTCAGATACTTAATTGCGTGTTAATTGCAATTAAATGAAAATGTGTAATAGTTTATGCTTGTTAAATTGTTTAATGCAATTACCTGAACTTCAGAGTGATTTCAGTTTTTTCAGTTCATATTTTTATTTTTTTTTAAAATATTCATATTACTAGTCAATTTTTTGTCATATGGTCGCCCAAATGTACTAACAAGCATTTATGGTAAACTAAAATATAATTTAATGTAATTTCTAGTGAAACTTTTATGTCATGTATTTAAATATATTTGTAACCTACAACACTTAACTGAGGTGCTGTTTAGTCCTATTTAAATGTATAACTTAAATGTATTAAACATTCTAATGAGCCTCCTTTACATGTACTTATAGCCAACTACATCTCATAAAGTGACTTTTTGACATACGGAATTATGAGCAGTTTTAAATGTACGTTTAAAGGAGTCATATGATGCTGCTAAAAAGAACATTATTTTGTGTATTGAAATGTGTTTATGCTGTTTAAAGTAAAAAAACACATTATTTTCCACATACTGTACATTATTGTTTCTCTCCTCTATGTCCCGCCTTCCGGAAACGCGTCGATTTTTACAAAGCTCATCGGTCTGAAAAAGCGTGGTGTGCTGTGATTGGCCAGCTATCCAGTGCGTTGGTTTTGGCTGAATACCTCAAGCGTGTGACGTAAATGTTATCGCCCCTTACCATATTGTGATGCCTTGTCAGGCCGGAGCGATGATTCAAAACATGAAAACCCATTATAAACAAAACGAGGCATTCGTTGCATCCAGTGACATACTTATGGATTATAATGACTTATACCGTCTTTTTACACGTTGCATTGCATCGCGCCACGTAAACATAAAACTACGTCTGCATTTGTGATCGGAGAAATTACAAACAAGCCCTACTCTACACTGCCCAAAAAACTTGCTTTAAAATATAAAAATATAAAAATTCTTTAAATATAAATACGTACTTACAGTCTTTGAGTCCGAACAGCCGGCATTGTAGTCTACTCTTCCAGGATCAGGAAACGGTCCTCCATGAATTGCGCTGGACACATCTGAATATTTGGGTTGAAGTGTTCTGGAACAGTGTTGTAAATACAACTTAACCACTGATTTCTAGTCGTGTCCATTTTTGGAAGGCCAAACAAAGTAGTTTCGCTTTCACGATGAACCGCGTCGCCTACATGAGCATAGGCCGGGGCTAAGCGTGGAGGAACGGCCGCAGGGGTTAGAGTGGCGAGGCGGGTGGGCTTGAGAATGGGCGCGGCCGGACGAATTTCGATGAAGGATCGTACCAGAATGACATGTGACGACCTCCGGGCTGGACTCCGCTTCGTCCACGTTGAAAACCAATCCGGCGATCCACAGCACAAAGTTGTAGTATTTCCTCAGCAACCAGCACGGATGAGCTCAAGGCATGATGAAGCAGATATCGTCCTCTTTTGGAAGACCAAACAAAGTAGTTTCACTTTCATCAACGAAGCACACGCGTCGTACGACATTGCGGTGGCAACAACAAACTACACGATAATAAAAAGTTACTCCTTCTTCTTTGCCGGGAACAATATTTGGTGCGTCATTATTCAAATCTTCCACAACGTGACGTAGACATGTGGGGGCGTGTTAGAATAAGCATTTTTAGGTAGGCGTGGTTGACTCTTAACTTTTAAAGAATATCTCTTTGGATTTGAGTTCTTTAGTCTTTGCAACTTTACAGATCTTCTTACGCACCAAGGCTTGTAACACTTCCCAAGACGGCCATCACAGGAAAAATTGAAATCGAATCATATGACCCCTTTAAAGTTTTAATTTGACATAATTTGTGCACTTATTTAAAAAAATAATTAGTGTGTTAGAAACAGTCAAGAAATTGCACTTTAAGTACATTAATCTGCATTTTATTTAGTTACATTGTATTATCTGCAAATTTCCTTTAAAAATACTACTTTTAAGATTTAAATTATCACTTTTTCTAAAGGGTAGATATACAATAATTTGTCCTCTTGGTGTTTAGGAATAATATAAGAGTAATAACTAGGAAAGCTTGTCAAACCTTGTGCTGTTCACCAGAATTAGGTTAGGTTAGGTTAGGTTAGGTACACTTTATTGTCCCTGAGGGAAATTTGTCTTAGGCTCAGAAATACAACCACCACATCACATACAACACATAGTAGTAAAGGAAAAAAAAAAAAAAAAGGTTATTAATTATTGTATGCATATATTTACATACATACATACTTTAAATTTACCACAATATATATATACTTACATACATATCTATATATACATACATACACAACACAGTAAAACATACCATTTAAACAATAAAAAATAAATAAATAAGTAATCAATAAATGAATAACCTTACCTAGTGTTATTTAATAAATTATTGCAGAAGGAATAAATTAATTCTTGTACCGATTCAATCTACATTTTGGAATTCTTAATCTCCTACCTGATGGCAGCATCACAAGCTCACAGTTCAAAATGTGTGTTATATCATGCAGAATCTTATCTGCCTCCCTCAGCATAGACTTTTCATAAAGAGTCTGGAGATAGAGAGGTTCTATCCTGCCCAAGATTTTCATAGCTGTTTGAATAAGACGTCCAAGCCTTGATTTTAGCTGTACCGTCAGATTACCATACCAAAGGTGTATACCGTATCTGATCTCATTCTCTAGTACAGCTTGGTAAAACAACATCATAATCTTGCTACTGACACCATAAAATCTGAGCCTTCTCAAAAAATACATTCTTTGTTGTAGCCTGGTACATAAGCTTTCAACGTGAACATGCCATGTAAGAGAGCAGTAAAGAAAAACACCAAGATATTTATATGAGGACACCTGTGCGATTTTAACATTATGAATATAAACGAATATCATCCCAAATCGAATATCATCTCCTCAGTTTTCTTCACATTCACAATTAGGTGGTGAGCATCACACCACTCAGTAAATTGCTTGATTTCAGAGCAGTAAGAAAATATGTCTTGATCTTTATATAATAAACTAAGAATAGCGGTGTCATCACTAAATTTCACAATGTGGTTATTATCATATTTGCTCACACAACCATCTGTATATAATGTGAAGAGAACTGAGGAACTCACACATCCTTGAGGTACTCCTGTACTAATATACTGTAAGTCAGATATTGTCTTATTGACCTTAACCTGTTGGGTTCTACCCGTTAAGAAAGAAAAAAACCATCTTATAATATTAGGATTTACATCCATGTGTTTCAATTTCTCTAATAATAAATAAGGTTGCACAGTGTTAAAAGCTGAGCTAAAATCAATAAAAAGAAGACGTGTATATGCCTTTGGGTCCTCCACATGTTTAGAGACTAAATGGATAAAACTTCCAACTGCATCTTCTGCACTTCTGCCCTGTTTATAAGCAAACTGCCATGGATCTAGTTTTGAGGATACTTCACTTTTCAAAATGGACACAATATATTTCTCGAAGCATTTCATTACGATTGAAGTTAGTACTATGGGTCTAAAATCATTGTTCTCAGAAGGATGTGGCTTTTTTGGGATTGGTGTAATCACTGATCTTTTCCAAAGTGCAGGAACTCTCTGCGAGTCCAGTGAATGCTGAAAGAGCATACCCCACACCGGAGTGAGTTCTGCAGCACAAGTTTTTAAAAGTCGTGCAGAAATCCCATCAGGTCCTGTAGATTTATTTATACATAACTGTTGGAACAATGATTGCACCTTAGAACGGTCTACCTCTAATCTAGTGCCTGTATCATCTATCAAAGTACCTAAAACAGATTCACATTTGTCAGAGAAATCATGAGTTTGGAACCGGAAATAGAAGTCGTTCAGTTCATTAGCTTTCTGTAGATCATCAATTGTATCTATCTGTGATCTCCTTGAATCCATATTAGTAACAGCCTTCATTGTACTCCATAATTTTTTGGAATTTGAAGTTAAAAACTGTTGTTCAATAATATCCTTCTGTCATCCCCTAGCTTCCTTTAGTTGGTAGTTAAGCTCTCTTTGTATGATCTTCAGCCCCGCATTATCTTTGTTCTTAAACGCAACTTTTTTCCTGTTAATACAATTCTTAAGTTCTTTTGTTATATATGGTTTGTTGTTAGGATAAATTGTAACATTCTTTTTAGTGAGTACACTGTCCACACAAAAATGTATGTAGTCTGTTATTGTCTCATTATATCAATGTCCACATCATTAAAAACATCCCAGTCTGTGCAAAGGAAACATCCTTTAATTAAGAATTAAGACAGTTTATTTTTTAGCAAGATCCCTGATCATTTCAGTCCAACCTTATAAAGTAACTCCACCTAAAAATGTTTTCATTGATTCTAGACATAAAAAGAGATTTTTTTAATAAATATTTGGTTGGGTGAATTCAGTAAAACTACAATGTATAGTAGGCCATTTATTTTAATGCTAAATATAAAAAATCCAATCGTGTTAGCGATTGCCCTTTTCACACTGATGCATAGAAACATTTCTGCCACCTACTGGAATAGAGTGTGAAGCGCTGGATATATTGCACACAGGAAAGTCTTCTGAAAGAAAATCAGTCATACAAGTTGGAAGAACTCGAGGGTAATGATGACTTTAATGATAATGATGGCCAGTGGCGTAACTTTGCTTTGAAAAGTGGTGGGGACACTGCGCAACTCGTTTTGCTAGTTTTTTATTTAATAACCTAATTTACTTGGGGACTGGGTTTAGAGTTGAACAAACTTAATTTTGGCTTTTCAAAAATACATCAATGTACCAGGGGCGGGGCTCCAGAGAATTTTGAACGCAGGTGCTGAGGGGGTGCTAGATCGTTGACAGAGGGAGCTGGGCAATTCATTGTCGGTCTTGGGTACGATGTAGCGAGGACTCAGTATTGTCAGAAACAAGGGCGTCTTAATTTGTAATAAAAAAAACAAACAGAAAACACAAACTACTCCGTGGGCGAGAAAAACAGGCATGACGCGACTAAGGGCACAGGCACAGAACAAGGCAAGGCAAGGCAAGGCAAGGCAAGGATCTGGACACATCCAAGGATAGACGATCACGAACACACGCACGACTGCAAACACAAGGAGAAAAAATGGAGAGCAAATGAGGAGGGTAATGAGGTACCACATGTGGGGCAAATTAACTAATAATCAGGTAACAAGATGGGAGGAGTCAAGACAATTGACATTAGCACATGGCACACCGAATCAAAGACTAAAAGCCATGTGCTCACACAAAACAACACAAGCACATGGCCAGCAAAACAAAAAAAATCACAAGCCATGTGCTAGAACAAAAAGACACGAACACGCAGCTAATGATAAAACTCATAAGCCGCGTGTTCACACAAGACAACAAGAAAAGCACGCGGCTGAACACAAACCGCGTGCTACACAAAACACATGTGGACAGAAGAGCGCACGGACGAGTGAACTCGAGACCGCACGCTCCACAACAGACAGAACATGGAGCGCGAGTGCCCGGACCCCGACACGAAACCGAAACTCAAGACATGATTGCCGGGATCTGAACACCACGCTCCAACATGAAACAGTACACGCGGACGAGAGCGCACGGCTCGAGCACACTTGAAGCCGCACGCTCACATGAAAACAAGGCATGACGGGAGTGTCAGGGCTCTGTCACTAAACCATGAATTACACTAGACCGAAGGGACAGAACCCTGACACTAGCCCCCCTCAAAAGGGACGCCACCTGTCGTCCCTAACGAGGCACAACAAAAACAAGACAGAACAAACATGACAACACAAGACCACTACATAACAGGCAACACAAGACAGGAAAACTCTAAACACTGGGACCAAGTCTATAATGTTCTTAGGACGGGAGGGGATACTTCCTAATCCAGTGCCAGCGGTACAACCCAGAAAGTCATTACAGGAACCAGGGGGGGGCGGGAGGGTTGAGCCAGGGAGGCTCCGGCAGACCAGGAATCTGGGATCCAGGGCGGGACCGGAGGAACAGACCCTGGAGTCATCCGGCCTAACAAACCAGGAACAGGAGGGTGGATTCGTGAGCCAGGGAGGCTCAGTCGTACGCAGGAACCGGGGAGCCAGTGCTGTACCGGGGGAACAGACATGGCGCTCCGCCTAACAATACCCCAGTAGTCCACCAGGCGTAGCCGGAGGGATCTGTGGGCGTTGCCGGCATGAGTCAAGGACCGGTCGGGGTCCGGCAGGGGCTAATGAGCCTGGGCTGGGAGCAAGGAGCTTGGGCGGGCCGGCAGGAGCAAGAGCTTGGCGGGGCCGGCGGGCAAGGAGCTTGGGCGGGCAAGAGCTTGGCTGGGCCAGGACTTGGGCGGGCAAGGAGCTTGGGGCGGGCCGGCAGGGCAAGGAGCTTGGGCGGGGCGGGCAGGGCAAGGAGCGTGGGCGGGGCCGGCAGGGCAAGGAGCCCGGGCCGGGCCGGCAGGGCAAGGAGCTTGGGCGGGGCCGGCGGGGCAAGGAGCTTGGGCGGGGCCGGCAGGGCAGGGAGCTTGGGCGGGGCCGGCAGGGCAGGGAGCTTGGGCGGGGCCGGCAGGGCACGGAGCTTGGGCGGGGCCGGCAGGGCAAAGAGCCCGGGCGGGGCCGGCAGGGCAAAGAGCCCGGGCGGGGCCGGCAGGGCAAAGAGCCCGGGCGGGGCCGGCAGGGCAAAGAGCCCGGGCGGGGCCGGCAGGGCAAGGAGCGCCAGGCCAGCAACAGCGGGCTCCTGGATGGCCTACAGGCCATGTGGGATGGAGGAAGCCCTTCTCCTCCTCCTCCTCCTCTGGGGGGGGGAAAGAAAAGAAGAGAAAAAGAAGCGAGAGCGGGTGGCAACGCGCCACTAACTCGTCGTCCACCTCTGGGGCGCAGCCGGCCTCCTCAGCCGTCCCTCTGACCCCTAAGCTGCCTGCCTGCCTCAAGCCACCCTCTTGTGCCCTGCGGCCTCCTCGATCCAGCCACACCGGGAGCTGCAGCCTCTCGGTCACCTCTAGGGGCGCAGCAGCCTCTCCAGCTGCCTCTAGGGTTGGTGAGGCGTACCCATTCCTCCTCCTCCTCCGTCTCCGAGAGCGGGGCACTGCCACTTCATCGGTCACCTCTTGGGGCGCAGCCGCCTCTTCAGCCGTCACTGGGACTGCTGCAGCCTCTCCGGCCATCACTGGGGCGCTGCAGCTTCTTCGGCCGCTACACAGGGAGCTGCAGCCTCATCGGCCACCTCTAGGGGCACTGCAGATTCCTCAGCAGACACTGGGGGCGCTGCAGCCTCTTCAGCCAGAGGATTCCCCTGTCGGGCTAGGAATTCGATGAACCCCTCAAACGACAGGTGGTCCAACCCTCTCATCCTCCACCAGTTGAGGGGCTCATCCAGGGCGTAGCAGAAGAGGTCCTTGAGGGCCGCATCATTAAACCCCAACCCCTCCGCCGCCCCGCTGAACTCCAGGGCAAACCTCCTCACATCAGCCCCCTGTTGACGGAGGGAGCTCAAGGTCCTGAATTGGAGCATGCGCTGGTAGTGGGGGTTGGAGAGAGTGGAGGCTGGTGGCTGGCGCAAACCCTTCTTCCGCTGAGTCCTCATCTTGGTCAGTTCGTCCTGTCAGGGTCTTGGGTAGAGGATGGAGCGAGGACTCAGTATTGCAGAAACAAGGGTTTTAATTGGTAATAAAAAAACAAACAGAAACACAAACTACCCCATGGGGGAAAAACAGGCAAGGCAAGGCAGCGGACAAGGCAAGGCCAGGCAATGCAAGCAGGATCTGGACACATCCAGGGATAGACGATGACGAACTGATCCATGCCTGCAAACACAAGGAGCATAAATGGAGATCAAATGAGGAGGGTAATGAGGGACCAGATGTGGGGTAAATTAACTAATAATCAGGTAACAAGTTGGGAGGGGTCAAGACAATTGACATGGGCACATGGCACACCGAATCAAAGACACAAAGCCATGTGCTCACACAAAACAAACACAAGCACATGGCCAGCAAAACAAGTCACAAGCCATGTGCTAGAACAAGAGGCACTAACACGCAGCTAATGAGAAAACTCATGAGCCGCGTGTTCACACAAGACAACAAGAGAAGCACGCGGCTGAACACAAACCGCGTGCTTAACAAAACACAACACACGTGGACAGAAAAGCGCACGGCCGAGCGAACTCGAGACACACTCCCACAACAGACAGAACAATGGAGCGCGAGTGTCGCGGGACCCGACACGAAACCGTAAACTCAGACATGAATGCCGGTGCTGTCGCTGACACGTCGACGCTCCGTCCAATGAACAAGTACACACACACGAGAGCGCACAGGCTCGAGCACACGTCAGCGCACGCTCAACATGAAACATGACATGACACAGTGTCAGGGCTCTGTGTCACAACCTATATTACCTAGACCGAAGTGACAGCCCCTGACATAGGGCTCCAGACTTATTCTTCCCACTGGTCGCTCTTTTGTTATTAACTTTCTCAGGTGGTTGCACTAGCACGTTTAGTTTTTTTTGCACTACAACATGCTATTAATCAATGCATGCTGATGAACTTTTATCGTAGTTTATAGTTATATGGAAACGAAAGTAGTAAACATTCAACCCGTTCTTTTTCATCAGTAGTATTATTTGTGATTTGAATTTTGTGAACTGGAGTTCCTCTTTTGCCATGTTATAAGCCGGGCTTCAGATGCTTTCACTTTCGATTTCACGATTTTGTCAGGTTTTACAATAAAATATAATTGTCTGTTTTGCTTACATCTATACATCTTTCACCTTTTAAGACAAAAAAAAAAGATGGACAACAATAAAACAGTAAGATTCAATGTCAAACTAGCTTACAAAACGTTATTAACAAAAACGAATAAGATGAGGCATGGCATAGGCCTACACCTGTATTAGGCTATATAATGACTAATAAATTACAGAATGTTTTGCAAACACTGAGGAATCAAAAAAAAGGAGAGCCTCCATAGCATAACATGAGGTAACAGCAAAGATGAGCTTTTCAAAATGAAAACAAAACAAAAAGGAGAGTAAAACTAAACTTGCTGCCGGTGACAGTGCTTGCATGTTTTTTTTTCACACAAGAATACCAACATGTTCACCTTCTCTGGTTTAAGAAGCGGTCTTTTACTTGACTTAAGCGTGAAAACCATCAATATTCGCGTCATTTTTGCTGAGCGCACCTTCTGCAATTAATAGTAAATATAACCAAAACAGGTTATCATAATTTTTATATGAATAATAAAATAAATATAAGCAAAACTCGCCCACTCGATTTTGTAATAATCTTTAATTTTGTAGTCCGTATGAAAAGGTGCATTTTTCTATTAAGGGGTCATATGATGCTTTTTTTAAAGATCATTATTTTGTTTATTTGGTGTAACAGAATATGTTGACGTGCTTTAATGTTCAAAAACACATTATTTTTTCCAAATACTGTACATTATTGTAGGTCCTCTATGCCCCGCCGTCTCTCAAACGCTGTTTTCTACAAAGTCCCTCCTTCCAACAAGCGCAGTCTTCTCTGATTGGCCAGCTGATCCAGTGCATTGTGATTGGCCGAACACGATAGCAAGCCCTCGTCGGAAATGTAACGCCCCTTACCATAATCGCGCGCTTCAGCTTTCAAAATAAATGTAAAGGCAGAGCCCGAAAGGGCAACAGTCGCGTGACAGACACAGTGATGAAACTGGTCTCTCTCACTCTCTCTCTCACACACACACACAAGTCACACACACACACACACACATATACGATGCGCAAAACTCCGCATTTGAAGTCAATAGTAAATACTTGAACTAATAACAAAACAGTATCTGATTCAGAAGCACCAGATTGTCATAACAAAGTCAGAATTACCTCCTCTCCTAGGTTCAATAAAACGGTCGTCCATAAAATGCATTGTTTTTCTGTTGTAAGTAATCTTAAAGATTCTAAATGCATCTACTTTCGGAAGCCCAAATAAAAAATGCTTTTGCTTTCGCCTAGAACACACAGCGTCTCTCTGACATGCTGCTTCAACACTAACTGTGGTTACTGAAAGCACGCCTTCTTTCTTTGCGTGCACTTTTGGGCCGCATTATGCAAATATTTCCCACATAGTGAGGTAGATATGTGGGGACATCTCCTGGAAAAGAATTTAATTCAGTGATCTCTTCCTGGTTAAATAAAAAATAAATGATGATGGGCGTGGCAGAGTCTTAACTTGATAAAGAATATCTCTTTGGTTTTGAGACTTTTGAGACTTTTTAGTCTTTGCAACTTCAGGGATCTTATATTTGCACAATCAGCTTGTAACACTCCAAATAGAAAGGAAAACTTGAAATTGCATCATATTACCCCTTTAAAGCCGTCCAGTGGAGATAGGCGTGTGTGTAATGACTAATTTATTAATAAATAATTAAAATGTCTTGTAAATCTTAATTTTTATTATAATCACTTTGCCGGTGCTTTGAGGGAATTGCTTTATGCGCGAGCTTGAGTGCGGAATAGGCTCTAGCCTAATACGTCAGCCTATAGCCTATATTGAAGTATGGTTAATATATTATTATATTAATCAATTTAATATTGCGACCAGTTGACTAGAAAAATCTTTAGTAGAGGGCAGGCCTACTTAGCACAAGGAAGCTCTCAATTTTTAAAATAAAATGCTATAGACTAATGACATTACGAAAAGGGCGACAGCTGCAAATCACGTCGTTATTGCACTGCACGAGTTATGCATGAGTAAGGAGTCAAATGTTGTTGTTTTTATCACCTTAATTAGATTATGAAGAATGATTTGTTGATTTTGTTTTCCCTTTAATACATACCTTCCGCAATATATTTTTCAATTACTTTCAAAAAGTGGTAGGGACAATATCGACCCTGGCAAAAAGTGGTGGGGACATGTCCCACCCGCAAATTACGCCTATGATGATGACTAGTTTAAGAGTTTGTGCAGCACATTTTGTGAAACATTTTGTTGAAGGATGGGGCAGCAAGAACTATACTGTACCCAACAGGAAACTCACAGCTCTAAAGCAAACTTTCACAGAAATGTTCCGTTTAATTCCAAGGGTCAGAGAGATGGTGTAAATTTTGACTAACATTATAGAAGGGGGAAAAAAAATCATGAATAATGTATGATATGACCATGAAATTTGATGCCCATGAAACTTCCAACAAGTTTTAACAAGTCTTTTTACTTTGTATAAAAATGCACAGAGTATTTGTGAAAAGAGAAATGATCAATGTAAACGTGTGTGTGTGTGTGTGTGTGTGTGTGTGTCAGTGTATCATAAAGATTTATTACATTGAAACTGCTCATTATCATGTAGACTGGACTTACTCAGTCAAGCAGAGAATTAAAATCCCTAATTGTGCTGTCATCCTCTCTTTCTCCTCTCTCTCCCTCCTTGTATCTGACCCCCTCCAACTCTCATTCTCACCCTCTTTTCCCGTCCGTTTCTCCTCTTTTCTGTGTCTGATCACTTCCTCTGGACTGTCTATCTTTAATTTTACCTTCCACGTTCATCTCCTCCATCTCTTCTTGGTCTCTTTTCCATTCCTCTCATCTTTCTCTCTCTGTTCGCCTCCTCTTTATATCTATGCATTTCTCTCGATCCATTGACTTTCTGTCTTATTTTCTGTCCCTTTCCCCCTTCAGCATCCATTTTCACTCTTTTATTATCTGTTTTGTCATTGTCTGACCCCATCCCTAATCTTCACTTTTCACTCTCCATCTGTCCTTCTTGTATAGTTTCTAACTTGATATATTTGTTTAGTGGCTACACTCCTCAGGTGATTGTTGAAGTTCTCACACCACACACACATAAAATGTTTATAAATTTATTGGAACTATGTAACAATTCTATACTTTATCATATACAGTATATATTAGATTTAACAGGACTATACCCTGTCGATCTTTTACTGCAATTTGTAAAAAACAATATATATAATATATATTTATAGTATATATATATTCTAATAATTTGTAATAATATAGAAAATCATAGGATATTTATTTATAATTCTTATATATTATAGATTCAGTATTTATCTTTATTAGTAAACATAGTATGAATCGCTATTATATAGGCTAATTTATAGTAAAATAGCAAATCTCATGGAGTACATGATTTTCCCAATATACCAAAATATAACTATAGGCCTATATAATTATGCAGTTCCGTTGTGAATTTATATACAAACAAAAGCCTCCATAAACCCTAGAACCTCTTTTGGTAACACTTTTTTAAGTACCAATTCTCACTATTAACTAGATGTTTATTAGAATGCCTATTAATATATTGTCCGTTTATTAGTATAAAGCACATATTCTTCATGACCATACTCTACATCCCTAATCCTACCCAATACCTAAACATGACAACTACCTTGCTAGCTATTAATAAGCAGCAAATTAGTTTGAGGCAAAAGTCATAGTTAATGGTGAGAATTGGATCATATAATAAAGTGTGACCAAATTTTTTTTACCATATATTTAAGGGTATTCATCCTTTTGTTTTAACACAAGTGGGGAATCATTTTGATTGTGTTAAAAAAGAAGGTATCTTTTAATCCTCCAATTCTTTGGGTGATATTCTCTCTGTTTCTTTCTGTCTGTCTCTCTCTCACACACACACTCTTCTCCTTTTCTTTCCTTGTCACCTTTACGCTTAAAAACTACAAGGTTAAAGTCCTAAGACCTCTTTCAGGGCTGTGTAAATGTGTGTGTGTGGCTTTGAGCTACAGAACACTAATACTCACACACACTCACACAGTTGCCCCTTGTAAGCAGGAAACAAACACACCAAAACAACAAAAGCCCAGAGGAAATTGAGAAGCATCAAGGAAAAATCCTCTATTCACTGCTGTACGAAATGCTCCCGGTGGCTATTTCAGGTGTCCGATGTGTGCAAGAGTGTGTGTGTGTCTGGCTTTATTTAGCTATACTTTGGGGAAATTGTTCTCATAAGTTAGCTCGGTCAAGACAAAACCTACCTCTTGGGACATGTAAAGGTAAAGGTAAAAATATATATTAAGTAAATAATGTTTAATGTAATATTTTATTACATTTTCTAAAAATGAAAAAAATATGTATTCATTTATTTCTTTCTAGGGAAAAAAATATTGAAAAAGTAAAAGAAACCATCCTAATCAAAAGACAAAATATGTTTGTTTGTTTTTTTAAAACACATTAGCTTGCTTGTATTCTTGTTTGGTTTTACATTCTAAGGGCTATAGCAATAATAAAACATTTATTGTGTAAATTTCAAATATTTTTCTCCAAACTTATATATCTAAAATTACACAAACAAATACAAAAAAGATACACTGTCAACTAAATGTGATGATAATTTGCTTTAGCTTCAGTACAGTATAAATAAAGAACATAAACTTGCAAAATCTGATGATCTCCTTGCAATCCCCACAAGATATTTTAAGGGAATTAAACATTTTCATGCATTGTTTCCTGAATTACATAACTGGCTTCATTTTGTCATTTAGCAAATGTTGCATGAAAATATATAACTGTCTCTATATTTATGGAGAGGGATCCCAAAGAGTGATGTTGGTGGTCATTGGCATCAAGAGGTTTGAAAACCCTGCAGTAGTAACTGTAGTATGGTATTTTGCAGAAACTGTGGTTGCGTATGTCTGTCTGTGCATGTGTGTGTAAATGAATTCAGTCTAGCAGTCTAGTGCAGTGTAGGATACACTAAAGAAACCCAGCTTTGAAAGTAAGTATAAACTAAAATAATATGGCTTTCGCCTGCATATAGCTTACTTGTGTTTGGGATTCTTTCTCTCTCGCCGTCACTCTCTCTTACTCTTGCTCATTCTCCCCCAGCCCTCTCTCTTTCTCTAATTGGGTCTAGGATGAGTTTCTTTCGACAGGTCCATTCATCATGGACGAGACCAGAAGGACAAACCCTCTGGGAGAGACGGAGAGAGAGAGCAAGGAGGGGGGTCAGACAGCTGGATGAGAGGGTCTTTTGCCTGTCAGCTCCCTTCTCTCCTCTTTTTTCCCCTTTCTTTTTTCCAACTCGTCATGAGTGTCAGTTTTACAGGCATAGGAAAAGACGAGGAAATTGTACAGCTCACTGGAGCATTAGTTAGATGATTAGATCAACATCTGTTTTAACCCTTTAATGTGCACACAAATGTTCACATACTTGAACAAAACTTACTCTGACTCACATTTTCAGAAATAAGAGAGGGTTATGAGAGGAAAGTGATGGTATACAGTCAATAAGTCCAACATTGGAAATATATTGAATTTTGGTTGAAAATCGGGTTGACATTAACCTCCAACATTGGGTAGATGTTGAATTTTCTTGAGAATGAAAATCAGGTTTACATCAAAACCTAATGTTGGCTTCATGTCAGCCTCCAACATTGGACAGACATTAAAATTTGGTTACTTAAAACCAATGAACTAGCAATGTCAGCTGTCAGTAGTATTCTAATCTACATCAAATTGACATTGGCATTAAACATTGGCAATTGACTGAATTTTCATCACCCAACATCAAAACCTATATTCAACCAAATATGCAGTTTAGCCAGTCAGCCTTTTCTTTTCTCTTGAATGCACATGCATGTTAGGCCTCTGCTCACTCTAGCCCGCTGTGTTTTGTTGTGAAAGCGAAACTACTTTGTTTGGCCTTCCAAAAGAGGACACGACTAGAAATCAGTGGTTAAGTTGTATTTACAACACTGTTCCAGAACAGTTCAACCCAAATATTCATATGTGTGCAGCACATTTTATGGAGGACTGTTCCTGATCCTGGTAGAGTAGACTACAATGCCGGCTGTTCTGACTCACAGACTGTAAGTACGTTTTTTATATTTAAAGAATTTGCCACTGATGATTCAAACGCGAGTTTTGAGCAGTGTAGAGTAGCGCTTGTAGTTTGTAGTTTCTCCGATCACATATGCAGACAGGTTTTATGTTTACACTGCGCAATGCAATGCAACGCGTAAAAAGACAGTATAAGTCATTATAATCCGTAATTATGTCCCCACTGGATGCAACAAATGCCTCGTTTATAATGGGTTTTAATGTTTTTGTCTCGTCACCGTCCGGACAAGGCATCAACATATGGCAATGTGTAACTTTCGTCACACTCTGAGGTATTCGTCAATCACAATGCACTGGATAGCTGGCCAATCAGAGCAACTTAACTTGAATGCGCTTTTCAGACCGATGAGCTTTGTAAATAATCTACATTTTCAGAAAAGCGGGGCATAAGAAGAAACAATACTGACAGTATTGGAAATAAGTGTTTTTTAAACTAACTGCATAAACCATTTCTTACACCAAGACACAAAATAATGTTCATTTTAGCAACATCATATGACCCCTTAAAGGGGTTCATATGCTGCTCTGATTGGCCAGCTGATTGCATTGTGATTGGCTGAACACCACATGCACGTGTCGGAAATGTAACGTCCCTTACCATAATCGCGAGCTTCAGCTTTCAATGTAAATATCAAGATAGTTAATAATGTCGTTAGTTTTACGATCAGTTCAAGCTCGAAAGGGCAACAGATTCGCGTGACAGACACAGTGATGATGCAGTACACAAGCCACGTTTAAGACAGCTGACTGCTATGATTTGTGACAGCAGTTCACTCTCCTGTGATGTGACCCTGTTCCCCTCACACACACAAACACACACAACGCGTTACTCTGCGCTTCGCAAAACTCCGCATTTGAACAGTCAGTAGCAAATACTTAAACTAATAACAAAACAGTAGTTGATTCAGAAGCGCTAGATTGTCATAGCAAATTCGGAATTGACCCTTTTTTTTTTTTTTTAAATAGACTTTGTGCACAGCCAGCCTTGTACTATTCTAGGTTCAAAAAACTGTCATCCATAAAATGCGTTGCACAAATTCGAACATCTGGGTTGTGCTGTTTCTGCTGTAAATAAATATTAAACCCTGATTCCTAATTGCACTACTTCCAGAAGGCTGCATTTACACTGGCACAAAAAATCCGATCTTTCGCTCACATATGACACAGATCGGAATTTGTTGCACACGTGTAAACACAAAAATCCGCACAAGATTAGATTTTTCCGCATCTGATCTGGGCCACTTCCAAATGTGGATTTTAATCAGATACACATCTGATATCTGGACATCCAACCTACGTCTAAACACACATATCCGATTCTCCACAGAACTCCCAATGCGAGGGCGGCACGTTTGCTCATAAAGATTTTTAATGGTGTTTTAATGCCGGCGTGCTGTATGCGTTCGCATTTTATTGAGATGGAAACTTTGTATAGGTTAGGTAAGAAATTGCACATTCAGGAGCTTGTTTTCAACCCCCGCCCCGTGAATTTTGAAAATGCAACAATTAAAAGCTACATATACTGTATTTCTCAGCAATGAGGTGATAACTTAGCTGTTTTTGTAATTAAACCGACAAGCTTATTTGCAATGCTTCACAATCGCTTGCACCTGGGTGCATGCGTTCGTTTCTCTCTCTCCTCCTCTCTCTCTCTCTCTCTCTCCTTAATTCGAATTAATTCATAATTTGCAAATAAATATCATCTTGAATTTCATTAGAGAGTTCTACCTCTACGGCTTAATAAAAATCTTCTACAAATTAAAATTACCATTATTTTTCCGTCTTACTGTTCAGGTCAGTCAGATTTTGTCGCAAACATCCGCAGCCCGTTGTCCAGAGCTGGCAAATATAATGGCCATTGGACGGGATTCATAAATAAGTTTAAAAGGCACGGCCATTTAAAACCCGAGGGCGACCATGGCCAGTGTAAAGCGATCACGGCAAACAATCCTTGTGGGTGGGAATTATGTAACACCGATATCAGCTACCAGCGTGTCTAAAGTAGCTAATGTTCTTTCGTCAAACGGAAAATTATACTAAATATCGTCGTCCACACCTTTATATCACATGACGCAGACGGACCAACGAAAATGCTGGTCATGTGACGATGACGGTAATTAAATGTATAATGCAATATCGTTGATGAATAAAAATGACTAAATGTGGTTTACAAAATAAAATCTATGCTAAAATGTCTCTTCATTTTCTTTGACCAAAATGAGACGAAATGAAATGTTTTAACGTTATTTCGTCTCGTTTAGTCGCGTACTTGTATGTAGTTTGCAGTATTTCTGTTTCCTGTGTCTCACGTCAGGGGCTGCATCAGGTCGCACTGCCTCAAGCCCCACTCGCGGCATTATTTAGAAGACTTAAACCAAACAAAGTTAAGTCTGACACAGAGAAACGGACCGATGGCCGGCCAGCCGGGGTTCGTCTTTATTTAAATTTATGTGTGTACTTCTAACATGTTTGGTTGGTAAAATAAGTGTTGTAAATTCAAATCAGAGCATCTTCCGTGTCTGGAATGGTTGTATTCTTGAGTCTATAAGGCAGTGGTTCTCAACCCGCGGCCCGTCACGAATTCAGATGCGGCCCACCGTGCTGAACACAATTTTAAAAAATTACTTTGTTTTACAATTCATTTTAGTTTTTTACATTAATTAAAAAATGTACTAAATAAGTATAAGCTATATCCTAATGTTTTTATGTAAAATAATTTTGTTTTTCATATATTATTTTCAGACATGAGCAGGCTACTCACATAGCCTAATTAAGGTTACGCATTTAACGTAACGACCAAGTGGCCAGCGGCAGACAGTGAACGGATCATAGCATATGTTTGATCAGTTTAGCCTTCTCAAACCAACACGACTTGCCTAAAATAAAATCTATATACTAAAACAGTTCAAGCATATACAAATGTTTAAACGTTAAACCTAGATAAATGTGCGCTGTAGCCAATCTTTGTGCGGAGAGTGATCTGAAGCGCGCTTTGCAGGACATATGAGAACGCCCGCGCGATCACTTGCATTTTTTTTTTTCAGTGGAAACAACTTAAAATACACCGTCATTTTTGCTCATAAAAGTAAGAGTAATACTCCTTCGTAACTGTAAAGGGTCTATTTTATTTTGTGTGCACTCACAATATCAAGAAAAACTTTGTGTTTTTGTAAAATAAAGAAAACAAACATGATGCGCTTTCTGCTGCACGTCTCTTCTTCTTCAATCAGGAAGAAACTCAGCGAATACATGCCTCACATACATGATAAATATATCTATAGAAAGCAAAAACAAAAACTCTTTCATTATAATCATAATTTTAATCCGTAAAGATGCACTTCTCTCTAGAGGCGCGTCTGATGAGGAGATGGCGAGTCAGGATCGTCGTCTTCATCTTTGCGACACGGACTCAGAAAACACTAGTTTATTAATAAATAATTCAAATATCTCCTTACTATTTCCTCCCCCCTTCCCCTGACGCATTTATGGTAATTACTTTTGCCGATGCTTTGCGGCAAACTTAAGCCTATTGCGTGCATTTGAGCAGAACTCTTCAGCTGCGCTGACTGCACGCACCATACATGCTGCTGCTGCTGGACACTAAACACCATCGAGCCGCTCTTGACAGTCGCGGTAGCATGGTCTCGTGTTGTTTCCACCAGTGCGGCAATTTTTTTTTTATCACTAATTGATGGATGTCTAAATTATAAAAATAAGGAGAAGCCTAAAACAGGCACGAGGCCCTGCCCGCGTCTGAGCTATGACGTGAAAATTGTGAAAGATAGTGGTCATCTGCGCAATTCGGAAAAAGAGGCGGTTTTTCTGCATTAGGTATGTTTTTTTTTTTTACTCTTTGTACATCAGTTATTGTTCATTGTAAATGTATTTTTAATGTAGAATATGTGTTACATAAATACATGAAATGTAGAACATATAAAAAAGTTCTCGTGCTCGTCTGTCCAGTGGGTGCCCCCCCCCCGCATTAAAGTGGACACTCCGCCTATATTTTTCTGTTTACTCATTTCGGCCTAATTTCACAAATTGGTGTTATTTATTGGGAGTAGCATTATTTATTTCTTCCATGAATGTCATCGAGTAGATATCATCATATTTAGGCTATAATATATAAATCAGGTGGTTTGTATTGCTGACAAGTATATGTAAATGCTTGCGTTGCGGCCCAAGGTTTGAGAACCACTGCTATAAAAGGTAACAATAATATAATAAGATAACCTTGTTTGAAATGGGTTTGCTAAAATAAAATTTTGGTTTCGTCTATATTACTAGGTACTTATACTATATTGACTGGTTTAAATAGAATTGCATTTCTAAAAAGAGATTAAAATACAATTTTCATTGACTAAAACAGACTAGATGTCATCAGTTTTCGTCGACTAAAAGTAGACGAAAATAGTCATGGATAATTCTGACTAAAATGCTCAGACTTTTAGTTGACTGAAACTTGACTAGACTAAAAAGAGTATGAACGTGACTAAAACTAATAAAAACTAAATTGACAGCTTCACACAAAGACTAGACTAAAACTAAAATTAAAACAGGCCGCCAAAACCAACACTACTCTAAAGTGGTTAAACATGAGCTTGCCAAAAAAATCGATATGGTCAAAATCGATCTGTGCATTAAGACTTGCAGTGTAAACGCAGCCATAGTGACGTAGATATGTGGGGGTGTGTTAGAACGAGCCGTTTTAGGTAGGCGTGTGACTCTTAACTTTTATAAAGAATATCTCTTTGGATTTGAGACTTTAGTCTTTGCAACTTTACAGATCTTCTTTATGCCCCAAGAGCTTGTAACACTCCAAAGAGAAAAAAAAAATTAAATCGCATCATATGACCCCTTTAATAACAACAACAAAAAAGACTATACCACGTGTGACAGTATTTCTTCTTTAAAACTTTATCTCTCAATTACTCAAAGGTGTTTTTTTTTGCAGATGTCAAAACAGGCTTCCATAACCAACAGTGTATTCAAGTTGCAAACCCACAGCCTTAATGTTGCAAATACGCTACAGAAACACTATCATTTATCCTCAACCCAAATCCTTTTTAATTTACCAGAGGATTTCTTTATCTTACAATTGCAGAAAAAAGGGAAAGACCTTTACCAACTAACTTCTTGAGCAATAGAAAAAGTTTTAAATAAGAGCTAGTACTTCTCTAAACCAATTACTGTGGGGAGTTCACTTTCCTGAAAACGACTGTTCACCTCTTAGCCTCCCCTAAGGCCCACCCACGACCGTCAGCGTGTGTGAATGTGAAAGAAAAAGAGACTACAACTCCTAGTAATCAAGTGTCTCCGATTCTTCAAGCGTGTGTGTGTGTTTGCTTGTGTATAAGGGGGAGAGAACATGTGCGTCCTCACGTAAGCGTGTGTGTACGTCTATGTGTGTGCTTCACCTGCACGTCAACTCTACGCTCCTCTGTCTTAATAAGACTCTTGCAATTACTTCACCAGCATGCACCCTCCATTTCCACTCACACACACGCAGAAGTAGCTGCTCTCTGAGTGACGTTAATTTGCATGGCTTCTTGGCCCTCTAATGGCTATCTTTCCTACTTGCGCTCTTCTCGCAGAGCAAGAGCAAATAAAATAGACAGGAAAAATAAAAATGTCATGATTATTTATTTAATCAGGCTTGAAGGAGCTAGTCTAATAAAGGGAAAGAAAATTTGTCCAACACAGATGATTCATTTTAGTCTGTAGACTAAAGTTCAGTTCTAAATTATATTTATCTTTATATTGGTGTATGCTCTCAATTATAGCTCCCTGTGTCTTATTAAGTCTCATGTGGGGTGGATGTAATTAACAAATGTGGACATAGCATCCATGTATGGTTTTCCCCTCTATATTACTAAAGCATGCAGAGCACTTTAAATGCACATGTCATTGGAGGAACTGTGATATAATTATTAACAGCACAATGCACATTTTTAACCAGTCCTGAAAAAGCTGCCTACTGAGAAGATAATCTTATGGAAGCATTATACAACAGTTCCAAATGTCAAATTTGGGTGGCGGAGCATCATTCCAAAGTGCTTATATGCAGTCCAACATCACTAGCATTTTTCACTGTTTGTGCAACTGACTTGTCAGTTGAGACTCATTCTGCAGTTTATATTGTACAAGCAAGTGGATAATTGAATCGTTTACTTAACCTTTTCATTTAAAACACTGATTCATTCAGTAACAAAGCATCACTACTGTGGTGTAATCCGTTTTGTCTTTTATTTTTGTTGACAGAGCACGTAACAAGCTAAAAATGTAATGATCAATATTAATTTATTGTTTATTGAACTGTTGTGTAAAAAAGTACATGAAGAAATCATTGAAAGTGGTCCATATAAATGGTGTGCTTGTTTAAATGATTGCTTTAAATGCTGAATAGATTTTATATAAATATAAACATTAATCAGTGCACATAGAACTAATGGTAAACAGGTAAACTAAATTAAATGGTAAACTAAATATGGTAAACAGAATTTTAATCATGAAACACTAACACAAATTTATTGCATTCCAGGTTTTTTTTTCTGTAATTGATGTGCTCAGTTGTTTAAAGTGATCATGTCTTATTGAGTATGTTCTCACCAATTAGAATAAATTTGTAATTTATATGTCACCTTATGGGGATAAAATTCCATGCTGGAGACCAGCGTTAACAACACAACATATGTCGGTCACCGGTAATACAGGTTTTATCAATAGGGATGTTCACCTGGTGTCACTACAATGCTTTGGTTATATTATTTAAGTAGTGCTGTCAAAATATAATTAATCGCGATTAATCGTAACCAAAATAAAAGTTTTTTTTACATAAGATATGCATGTGTGCTGTGTATATTTATTATGTATATATAAATACACTCACATGCATGTATATATTTCAGAAAATATGTTATGTTTATATATTATATTTATATATAATATAAATTATATATAAATATATACATGTAAATACATGTAAATATTTTCAAAATATATACTATATGTGTGTGTATTTATATATACGTAATAAATATACACAGAACACATGCATATTTTATACAAACAAAAACATTTTGGATGCGATTAATCGCGATTAATCGTTTGACAGCACTAATTTTAAGTAATCCCTGAGCGAATAACTGTTCAGAAAAGGTTTGTTGGCTTGGTTTGGAGAAACAATTTGGGTGTTATGTATAAGGTTTTGTGGGACACAACTGCATATTTAGGCAAGTAATTTCCAGGTGATAATGAGCTTTTGTGTTGCTAGGAGAGAGTGATTCACTGTATCCAAAGTCAAAAATGTACACACCTGAGGAACTCCTCTGCTTTGAAGTGCTCATTCATCATGTTATCTGGCTGAGACTCAAGCTCTGCATAAATCACAGTTTGCCACTGTGCTTCTAATCTGGGAATGCACCCAAGTGCCGAAATATCGCAAGTGCCAACCTGGCGAACTAGGTATCCGGGCAGTGACCCAAGACTGTGTTACTGAATGTGTGTGCGAGACATGGTAAACTGGCACACGACCAAATCCCAGCTGGTGCTGAGTGTGTATCCAGCTGGGCTGAAGCTGTTTTTCATGTGTGTGGGGGGTGTTGTTGTTGTATTGCAGCTTGTGGTCCATTATCACCCCCTGTTAAGACCTCCTGTGGACCAGGCCACCAGCCAAAAGTGGAGCGCTGGTAAGCTCCATTCTCACAAAGTAGGGAGGTTGTGTTTATGTAGCTCTATAGAGGGAAGTGGATTCATTCAGCCTCATCTTGTTTAGAAACACTGCAGTTGTTGCCTTTGAAAGCATTTCTTTAATTAGGTTTATGAAACCTGTATCCTATCCAGTTCTATACCCTGGATGTTTGTAGCGATACAACTTCATTGCTTCTTATAAGCAAGAAGGACAGACAAAACGCATGTGAATGACATTTATATTAAAATATGTCATATATAAAGACACATTAGTGATGTGTGTATTATTGTAGTATGCTACAATGTTAAAATTAATATAAATTTGTCATACTCTCAACTTAAAATTTAGTTATGTCAGTCTTCGAAGCGCATTCATGAGTCATGACATGCATGTGTTTTCCAGACTGACACGGAAGAGAAGAAATTGTTGAATAAAGTTGTTATTTTTGTTTTCTTTGAGCACAAAAAGTATTCTCATAGTTTCATAACATTACGGTTGAACCACTGATGTTACATTGACTATTTTAACTATGTCCTTACTGCCTTTCTGGGCCTGGGAACATTTCAGTTACATTGCTGTCTATGGAGGGTCAGAGAGCTCTCGGATTTCATTACAAAAAAAATCTTTATTTGTGCTCAATTGTGTTTGTGCAAGATGAAAGAAGGTCTTACGGGTTTGGAACGACACGAGCGTGAGTAATTAATAACAGAACTTAAATTTTGGGTGAACTATCCCTTTAAACATAATAATCATGATAATGGCATTCTCACAACCCCATGCCATATTTTATAGAATATCATATATGTAATATATTTCCACTTCCCATTATGTGTGAAATGACAATATAAACTGGGGAAAGACCCATATGATGACAGTCGAGCTTTTTTGATCAATACTAATACAACCTGTGAACTTAAAAAAGTACTTTTATTCTGATGAACCAATAAAATTATGGCCAATATTTACAAATAATTACTTCTTAGATTCACATTACAAGATACATGAATTGATAATACACAAACAACATTCACTCATATGCACATACACAGAGTAGCCTATGACCCTGTATCAGGGATTAGGAGGAATGCCAGACAATTGAATAACCCTGAACGACAGTAAAACAAACAAACAGAAATCATCATCATAATAACAATAATAATATAACAATAACAATTTAATTCCATTAGAAAATCAATATCAAATCACATTTATTTCCAGCTTGTGGACAGATTGGAATAAAATGAAGAAATAAGTCATGAAGAACCAAAAAGCTTGAAATCAAGTGGCATGATATCTTTGGCAAATTTTGTTCAGCAGTAAATACATTCAAATATTAAGACAACACGCAGAGAAAAACACCAAGATTTTTTTACTACTAGAAAATTCAATAAAAAACACATTTCTTAAAGAAGCAGTTCATTCATTTACTCGTTGCAAACATCTGTTGCCTTCATCTTTCTGTCATGTTGATTATTTCATAATTTGAATATTTTTGCAATGATCACTAGAAAATATTTTTAAACCAAGCATCACTAACTTTGGTGGATGCTACAGATATGTTATTGGTCTGACTTTTTCTTTTTCCTTTGAATTGAACTGATGCAAATTGAATTCCTTTGAACTGAACTGATTCTGACGACGTTTCAAGCTTCAAAATCTTTCATCTTTACTTCAAAAACTGCATAAAAAATACTTATGAACCCCTTGGGAAAGAAACTATTAGCAAGTAATTACAGAAGGAGCTTCCGATTGTACACAGAAGGCCACAATAAGGTGATAATCAAGTCCTCTGTTTTTATTTTTATTTTTATTTTTTAAAGTCTGCTTTTTAAATTGGGAAACCTTTAATGTTGATGTGGATAAACCGCTTTTAGAATCAATACATTACTTAATATATTCCTGTTTTAGAATTGTAAACCGAATTTGCTTATTTGGAAAATGAAGTGAAGTCAAATAGTATTTGACTCGCATGTTATTTTGATTCATTAAATTGGGGGGTTGTTCACTAGATGAATGTGTATCAGTTGTGATGCTCAGCCTTTACTTTGGAAATATTTTAAATATGGAGTCATTACTTAAACCATATTTAGCGAGTAAATGACTTTGTTTTAAGGTATTATTGAAAGCCGGGTATTTATTTTGCCAAATGTTTTCGGTGAATAAGAGAGAATGAGAAAAATAGTACTAATTAATTGAACTTGTCTGCCAGTGATCTAAAACAAGAATTTTTTTTTAAGCATGCTGTTTGTAACTTAAAATGCATGTTTTTAAACTGAAATGTGCAAAGGAAAACATGGATGCATATATAATTAACTGCTAATATTGTGAGGTGCTTTTTTAACAATATTTATAAAATTGGTACATTTCCTATATAGAAAAACTGGAAATATGCCAACTGTAATCTTCTCAGAGAAAATGGGGAATTTTCACAAAGGTGATCAACAGCCAACTTGTAGAATTTCTAATCCGGATGGCATTGGAGGAAGGGGTTAGGAAGGTCTGATCAGATTAAAGGTGCACCAGAGAGGCAAATGGAGTTAAATGGTGGTGGGGGTGGAAATAAGAAATTGAAATAATGGGAAAAGATAAAGAGGGGTGTTTGATTTTGCTGGTGCAGCAGGTTTTGATCATGTCAATGGAGAGATGTGGCATATTCATGACCTGACGAAGGACAAAAGGACTGTGTGTGTATTTCATTTGTATCTTTCTACTTTAATCCAACAGGAACACCCAGAACGTCCATTTAATATATATATATATATATATTATATATATAGAATGACAAGACAATTCTTATAGTTAATGTAATATTCATTCTCAGTGCTTGAAGAAATAGTTCACCCAAAATCACCCTCATAATGTTCCAAACCTGTATGCATTTTTTTTCTTCTTCTGTGAAACACAAAAGATGTCATTTTGAAAAATGTATTGTCTATGTTTTTATTGTCTATACAATCAAAGTCAGTGTGGTCCAATGAAACCAATTGGAATGACATGTGGTTGAGTAAATGATGACAGAGGGTTCATATATTTGGGTGAACATTCCCTTTAAGAGAATGGAATTACGATCAGGAGTTTATTTTACCATCATGTACCATCATAGATATGTTGGGTCTCAGAATATGTGAATTTTGACTAAATCATTTATTGAACCATATTAAATCAGTTTTTAGTTTTATATTGTAAATAATAGAGCAATGCTTTATAATGGATAATTGTTTCTAACTTGACGTTAAATGGGTTCAGTTTCATATTTTGCCTCCATTTTGTTTGCTGGGTTTTAATTAGATTGTAAAAAAATGCTGCTAAAATGATGGGTAGTGTAGTATCTGTTCGTTGATTGGTTGGTCAAGCTGTGATCTCGTTACGTCATGCAGACAATTTTGCAATTTAGTGACGCGTGGTCATTCTGGATGACTCGGTAGAAAAATAAAGGCACTGTCCTTGATTTCAGCTGGTGTACTTCAGGTTCATAATGCCTCTTACTAAAAGTTTAAAAGGTCAAAGTTCACCAGTAGTCATTAGTGGTGAACGGCATCAGGGGTTTCTTTAGAGTTGCATAACGTGCAACTTATGGTCTACAAACAAATGTAATCCTATTACTATTTTACAATCCAGAGCAACAACATAAAAACTATCAACTTCTATATATATATATATTCATAGGTTTGTCATTTTTTTCTTATTTCACATCAAAGTTTTGGTGCTTGTGACTCACTACTAAAACTACAGTGTTCTCCTTTTTCGAAAGCTACTCAGCAATGCACAGTGTGTTGAAAAAAAAGCAAGAAAATTAAGAACTGGGAACACTCATCACAGACAATAGCTAAATAAAGCACATTTTTTGTCTTTTCTCGTCTACTAAAATCTAAAGTTAGATATCAATATATCAGTCAATAATGATATCAAAAGCTCTTGTCATTGTAAGTGATAGATGTACAGGATATCTCAGACAGACAAACAGGAAGGATGTACAGCATGATGTTGCTACATAGAGAGTTTGGTAAGGCCTCCACCTTGGTCTCATGCATTGTCTTGGCGCAGTATGGATGAAGGGAATAATCAAAAACAAATGCACTCAGAGAGAAAGAGCGTGGACCAAAAAAAAGCCATTTCTGGATAACAGATTTGTCACTTTGTGCTTGTACTTAGTCTATTTCCACTACTGAAGAGTATCTTTGGGGAGGCTAAGGAAACGATTTGAAGGGACAGACAGTATGACTTCACTTCCTGTTAGGGGAAGTAGCATCGCTAATGGTTTTCCCTTTCTAAAATGGAGCAACTTCACAAAAGCTTGTCAGTGCTTAATGCCAGCAAGCTCTTTTAATTGCAACTGATTTCTGTTTGGAATGAAACATCGGGGGGTTAAAAAGAGAACCAGCTATGTATTCAACGGCAACATCTTTAGCTAGCAGTAGCATTTGTCCGCAGTAAACTTTTACACACAATTATATATATTACTCTCCATCATAAATAGCTATAAATCTTACTAATGTACAGTTGAATAAGGGTATTCTGTACAAAGGTAAATAGTATTTATCTACATAGAGGAAGGAGAGGAGTCTTTAAAATACTGATGCTCTCATTCATAACGACAGTGCTTAAACATTTCAATCATGCTGCAATTTTCCAACATATTACACAATGACCAAATCACAAAACAGTCCCATTTATCGTGTAATTCAGTTTATAAGGAGTCCATTATGTCTAAATGGTTCCTAGATTACAACAGAGGGCTCAAGTATTCTTGTGCTTATGCACCAGGGCTGATTTCCAGTATATTCTCTCCTAGCTCTACCGTATTTATGCTACATTTTCAAGTGGAAGCATCCCGTGATCAATAGTGAAATGGGTCTGTCCTTCACGCTGGCTAATTTTAATGTAAATAATGCCAATATTCCGACCTGAGTTATCTGTCCAACTCTATTAAGTCTCTGTTGACTTGATACGTTAGGTTCTCTCCGAAACAATTCATGGTTTTAACAGACAATAAGTCTGCCACAGATTATGTCGCCACATTCACACATTTGATCAAATGACTCAAAAATGAACTCAAATCATGTACGTAGGTCATCTCAAGCTGCCACTAGTAGATTGTCTGGTACCAACTCCCAACACCTGATCATCTCTAAGAACAGACTGCATAGAGATGCAAAGACGATAGGATAAGCAAGGCTTTAATGACAGAAGATAAATCAAAGCAATAACAGATTTAGTGTGAGCCGAGACCACAGGGAATACAGGTGAATGGGTGTATACTTTCCACTAATCAACAGAAATTAGAAACATCAGTTGAAGCTACTGATTGGACCATTGATTGTAATCGGCAGGAAAACATTGTCACCTCTTCTTTCTTTCTTCTTTCTCCTTTTTCCTTCCTGCTCCTCCTTCATTTCTTTGCTTCTAAGTGTAGACAGTCTTGTGTGGCTGCTATCAATCCGTTCTCGCTCCTCTTTTCTTTTTGTTTGGCCCACTCCTCCACCATTCCTCCTCTCCTCTGTCCGGCTGGTCAGTGGCGGTCATAGGCAGTGGCAGTTGCTGTGGCAGCCGTTCCTGCTCCCCGTGTGGCTGCGCTATAGTAGTATGGAGATCCTACAAGGGATATGAAAAAAACAAATCTGTCAGTCATCAGATTAAGAAGAAAGAATTCTAAAGGTCGGGGGCCCATGTGTCAGCAAGCTAGGCCCCTCAGTGACCCTCTAAATTTGTTATCAACCACTAATTTAAATGAATCCAGGTTTTGAAAGTCAGTTTAAGTTACACATTTAAACACCACATACTCATTTTAAAACAGAAGAAAAAATGTCTGGATTTTTAAAATATTTTTAAAAGAAGTTTTTTATGCTCGTCAAGGCGGTTTTTATTTGATCAAAAATACAATAAAACAGTAATATTGTGAAATATTATATTGTCCCTGTCTATTTTAATATATTTTAAAATTTTATTTAGTCCTTTGAGGGCAGCACCAATAACTCAGTGCATACAGATCCTATCGCGATATCATTTCTAATATTCTGATTTTGTAAAAACAAAACAAAACAAAAAAACAGTATTATTATCATGTCTGCTACATTTTCTCAAGATTCCTTTTATTGATTATGAAGTAAGAAAAACCATCAATTTATTTGGAATAGAAAATCTTGTGTAACATTTAGTGCTGTCAAATATTAATCGCATCCAAAATAAAAGTTTTTGGGTACATAATATATGTGTGTGTACTGTGTATATTTATTATGTATATTACATGCACACACATGCATGTATATATTTAAAAAAAATATATGTTGTTTATATATTAAATATATTTAAAAAAAATGTTATGACCTGTTATGATAAAAATATATTTAGCTATAATAAAATTATATAAATATATAAATGTATATACATGTAAATATTTTCTATATATACTGTATGTGTGTGTATTTATTTATACATAATAAATATAAACAGTACACACATATATTATGTATACAACTTTTTTTTTTATTTTGGATGCGATTAATCACGAATAATCATTGTCTTTTTGATGTCGCTTTTGATAAAAAGCATTCATTTCTAAGCATAAAAAATTGTTGTTTTTAAACCATATGAACTACTGTTTGTAGCACTGTATTTATTTTATAACTATCCCTCCACTTAAAATGGTCTTGAACTGCTGTTGATCTCAAATCACATTAAGATAAATGCTAAATAAGAAGCAATTAATTCATTACCAAGAAAATATGATCACAGGATGATGGATGTACAGCCCAGTGTACTTTTTATTTATCAAGTCCCCCACAATAAAGTCGCCCTTCCTCTTATTTGAAATGACACCACCATCATTAGCTCAGATTCTGCAGGGAAAAGACCATTTCTGCTCTATAAGACACATGATCCATCTTGATCAGTCTGTGTTGGCATTAAGTGCTGATGGACCCCTCAAAGATGAAATGTCTTTAGCATCATAGTTAGTTTTAGCAGGAAGTATTTTTCTTTATTACACAGAGACAGCAGGCACGAGTGAGGGATATAACAGAGTAGAGGGACAGCTGTGCTGCTTAGTCTTTGTTGCCGGAGTTAAAGAGTTTGAAATTGTGAGAAATGTGGCGGATGGGTGTGTTTGTCTTCACTTGAAATAAAGATTATGTGAGTGTGATTAAGTAGCTTTTGTGTTGCTGTAAAAACAGGGTTTGAGAGTGTGAAGTATATCAAGATGTCACTGTTTTTGAGTGAAAAATCATTATTTGTGGATAATTTTGGCAATGTTCACTCAAAATCTGAGATGCATAAGCTTAGATCAATGAGACCTACTACCATTAAATTCCAAAAAGAAATACAAAACCTGTGCTAACTGAAAGATTTCATTTGACATAAAGATTGTATCCAATATTTGGTAATAATATAGCATAATGAAAAATGTATAAGCAATTTTTACACCACAGGTGTAACAATGTGGGAAAGAAATCCAAAGAAATTACAATTATCAATTTTGGGGGAAGTTGTTATACCCTTTGTGAGCAAATTTAGTCGTTTTTTTTAGCTCAATACAAAAATATTAACTAGCGTTTTCAGGAAATAAATACTGTCTCACAACTAAGATGAGAGCATTAAGGCAGAGAGCATTAAGGCAGATTAAGGCACTTATGCTTTGAACTTCAATTTTTTGTTAACCCGTTATGTTTAACTAAGGCCACGCTTACACGCCTTTCCCTTGCGTTTTTAAAAAGTTTCCCGTATACACGACAACGTTTTCAAAACGATTCGAGTTTACACATATCCGCGAAAACGGCCAAAACGCTGTATTACGTATGCCAGTCCAGTAGTTGGCGCTGTCACCTTGTTTGTAAACAGTATCTGTAGGGAAGTGACGATTTTATGTTGTATATGATGCGTCTCCACTGTTGGTTGTAATATTGGTGAAGTAAATCATTTGCAGTGTTCCTTTAGCCATTGGTTTTTGGAGATCACAATTTCAAGATGTCAACTGGAAAGAAACCTTTAAGATCTCCAGACGTTTTTGTATCACAAATAAAATTAGAGAAATATCATACAAGATTGATCATCGTATTTATCCTGTAAAACAGGTCATTGCAAAGTTTTATAAAGACATTGACTTGAAGTGTGTTTTCTGTAAAGAGGAAAATGAGAGTATTGTTCATTTATTTTATGACTGTATTTATACAAAATTATTTTGGTGTGATTTGTTTTTTTTTGTTAAACAAAGTATTAATATTGAATTGCAACTCAAAGCAAAGGATGTTTTATTTTTTTATGAATATACTGTTGACTTCAAAATTTGGTATATTGTGAATTTACTCATTTTATATGGAAAATTATTTATTCACAAATGTAAATGGGCAGTGAAAAAACCTAATTTGACTCATTTCAAAATAGAAATGTCACTACTTGTATACGTTAAAAGAAACAAGAAATAACAAAGCAAAAACAACTGTAAATTACTTAAGCCTTAAATCTATTCTTTGAATAATTTGTAATTATTTGTACTTGTTTACAGATGTGAGATTTTTTTTTAATTGCTTTTCTTATTTAATTTTTATTTATTTAAAGTATTTGTTTTCATTCAGTTTAAATGTTATTGCCCTTATATGTTCTTTGTTCTAAAAACTGCAATCAAATAAAAAATCCACACTTTGCTGAAGAAGCGTTAGCCAACTCTTGAGCAGCAACAACAGTACCATGTACTCTGCCATTGTTGTGTATGTTTGTTCGCGCTTGCCTTTAAAATCGACACGTACTGCGCATGTCTACATATCTAACACGTACTACGCACGCGCATGACATCACCGTTTTCAAAGATTCCCGTATGTGTTTACACGGAAACGACAACCATGGCGTTTTCAAAAACTTGCACTTTGAAACCCTTTTTCAAAAATATGCGTTTTCAGTCCCCAAAAAATGTTTTCCCCATTTTTGGCCAAAAACGTTGTCGTGTAATCGGCCCCTAAATCAGGTAAACACTCTGAATCAGCAATTAATTGTATGTAGGTAAATATAATTTACTACTATGAATTGTATTATAAAAATGATTAAATTCTTAATGCATTACATTCATGTTTTACATCCTAAAAGATTCTGAATCTACAGTGGGAGAATGGTTTTAATCCTCTTATCATATAAGATGAATATATATATATATATAGTCATGCCCTAATAGTGCACTTCACACAAACACTGTCAAGCGTCTGTCAGATCAGGGTCTCTTTCTTGACACACAAAGCAAAAAGCTCATGAAATCTCCAAGGAATCCCTTCTCCATTGGGAATATTAAGGTCAGCTTTGTGGCTCTAACTTACACACACATAACTGTTTTTAAGCCACTGCCCCTTCACCTTGCTCTGGACTGATGTGTCAGTCTGAGGTTTTTGCTGATACGGAATCGGGGGCAGGTTCTTCTGAACCGCTCATTCTGTGCAGTGCACCATACATACATACACATATGGCAAGCCAACCCGACAATGTTTCAAACATCAAACCACCCACACATCCCCCTCTGATAGCATGGGTGTAATGTACCTGTAGGTTGTGGGGTTTGGCCAGGGAATAGACCTGATGAAGCTGCTCTCTCCGAGCCCAGTAAAGAACCGTACTCCTGCTGGAACACTGCAAAGTGCACACACATACAACAACTTAAATCAGTAAGTTTATCATTCACAGTAAATGAGGTTATTTTAGAAATGTGACTTTAAATGAATCCGTTATAAAGTATTCTAAATCAATGCATTTATTCTACTTAAATAACTAGTTCACACAGAAATCGAAAATTCTGTTATTATTTACCCCACGTGTAATCATGTTCTTTTTTTCATGTTTCCAAGAAGTGCGGTTGTTTTTACCATCATTATTCGCATACCCCACAACACAAACGATGAACTCACATATTAGGTATGTTACTGGCCACTTACAACAAATGTAAAACATGACTACAGACATAGGCTATTGGAAGGTTATTCAGCTCCGTGATGAACATTGTAATGTTGCGATCACACAAAGTTCTGTTATAATCAATGAATCTCTCTACACTGCACAAGATGCTATATTACATTGTGTCTTCAATATAATGGAGAGATTTAACGTGAGCTTTGCAGAACAAACATGCAGCGTTTTAAAACAGTGAAGGGACGCTTGAAACGGAAAAACCCTTTGATTGGCCATTGCGTTCAAGAAATCAAACAATATGTCTGTGATTGGCTATATTGCTCGATGCTTAAAAACACGTTGTAAATAGAAACCTTTGAAGCTCTCCTGAGCGCAAACATGAATACGTACTGGAGTGTTTACCAAATCAGTTTTGCCAATATCCTATTTTTACAGCCTCAACTAATGGTGTTTTCATTCAAGGGTGTTTAGCATCCTCTAGCACCCGAATAGATCCAGGCCTGCTTCAGAATAATGTCACAGAGTTCATTTATGAAATTGTGTGAACAACACACGGCATCCGTGTATGTCCAAGGCAAGCACATGTGTATGTTTAGAGCTGTAATAACATGATTCAAAATTGGCATACCCCACATATTTTAATACGATTATGCTTGTTACAATTATGAGCTTAATCTCACTATTTTGATCAAAGTATTGTGTTTACATAAGGTAAAGTTTAATTGCAATATTACCAAAAATCCCATTATAACGGCATTATAAGGGTGCATGTAAACATACTCAATGTTTTCAACTTTTTGTTGAAACCTGGATATAGTTGTTCAGGATTCTTTGTTTAATACAAAAAGTTCAGCATTTATTTAAAAATAAATCTTTTGTAACATTATAAAATCTCTTTACTGTCACTTTTGAATTGAACTTAATGCATCTTGCTGAATATTCCTTTCTTTCAGTGACTTTCAATTACTAATTACTTTTTTGAATGATACAGTAAATATAAGATATACAAAAGCTTTGCGTGAGTAATTTCCCCCTTCACTGAAACCCTGAAATCGAATTTACATACATTGGTTCTTGCATGAGTCGTAATTAGTCATGGCACCAGTTCAAATTTGCCGAATGGAATATAAAATTGCAGATGAGGACAAACTGTTTTAATTGCAATAAAAGTTTAACTGTGAGATATAAAGTTGTAACTGTTACATATGAAGAGATGTAAAGTTGCAGTTGGGAGATAAAGTCACAATTATCTTTTTGTTTTTTATTCGGATGCAGAAAGTAATTAATGACAATTAGTAAATAATGACAATTTTCATTTTGGTTGAATTGTTCCTTTTAAAGCACATTAACACATTATTATATATTTAAAAGCATTAAGAGAGCAAGTATTCTGCATCGCTGTCCATATATTTGTGCTTTCAGCTCAAGCTTTTACCTAGTAGACTGGGATTTGCAAATCTCCAAGACTCGTTGTATGTTGAATACTGCGGATGGGAATAAGGACTGCCAGAAAAATCTCCTCCTGAAATTCAAGAAAAGACATATGAAAAATGTTGGATATGAATGTACAGTTACTCTAACTCTTCCATTTGAAAGTACATCCTGTACTGCGTATGTAGTGTGTATGGGCCTAAAAGGTCCAATTGGGAGGTGGAAGTGTCGATTTGTGACAGTTTTTCTCCTCCATTGCTTCAGTGTAGTTTTCCCCTTCTCTCCCTCTTTCCTTCTCTCCCTCTTTTCCCTCGTTCTCTCTTTCCCCGGGGGAACACTTTCCCTTTGCTGGCTGTCACAAAATCAGAGGCCCTGGCTCTCTCTCTCTCTCTCTCTCTCGCTCTCTCTCTCTCTCTTTCCCTCCATCTCTAGCTCTGTCGGGTCTGCCTGGCTGTTTGTTGTCCCCCCCTCCCCTTTGTGTCAGCCCCCCTGCTGAAAGAGAGAAAGCAACAGAATGGAGGAAAAGGAGAGGAGAAATAAGCGATACACTGTGGGATAAAGTGCAGGAAGAGGATCAAGGAGATATAGTGAAAAATGAAAAAGCTCTAGTAATCAATTTTCCATAAAAGTGAAAGTGAAGTCTATCATTTCTGAGAGCTGTAAATAAGCAGTTCAACCAATAAATATCATCTTTCTTTGTACTTTTATATCATTAAAATAAAAAATGAACATACTCAAAGGAACTGCAAGGAAATACAAGCTGTTCAAATGCTGATTTTTTTTTTTTACTATGAGGTAGAAATTGGCTTCCATAAATTATGACAGAATTTTCATTGTGTTTACACCTTTAAGGCACATTATTTCAAGAAACTGTTTTCAACAAGAAATACTTGAATAATGGAGACTGGAGTAATGGCAGCTGAAATGTCAGCTTTGCCATCACAGGAATATATTACAATTTAAAATAAATGTAATTAGAAAATGTTATTTAAAACTTTAATAATATTTCTCAACATTACTGTTTTTAACTGTATTTTTGATCAAATAATATCTTCCACATTAAAAAAGTGTTAACCCAAACCTTTTGAACAGTAGTGTGGCATTTATCACTTTTAGCTTTGAGTTGTCAAATTAAAAATTAACTTTATATTTTATGTAATTTTACATTATTTCATATCTAGTATATAATGGATATAAAAATTTTCATGCATACTGTATATTATATAAAATAATATGGATACATTAATGCAACATGATTCATTAAATATTTGCTGTCAGAGTAAAGCTTGAAGTGTTTTTCATTTTTATATTTTATGCTGAACTTAGTACATTCCCATGTATCATCATAAAAACAGACAATTGAAAAAATGGCAATAGTTGAAGGTAAATGAAGTAGGATAATCTAAAGTGCATGTCTGGAGCTTTGCTCCTACCCTTAACCTTCAGCATGCTTTTAGATGGGATCGTTGGCATGGTTACCTCCCCTCCGTCAACTCTGCGCACCACAGCGACTACCGCATGTCAGGTTGTTTTGGGAAGATGCTGATGAAAGTGCAGGGAATGACTTATGGATGGAGAAGAAAAGAGGGTTGGGGTCTCCCCAGCGAGAGAGATGGGTTGCAAGGTCATAAATGCTTGTCAGAAGTGGGGGAAACATGGGGGATTCAGTTGGAGGGAAATACGAGACAAGGTTACAGATCTTGCTCTGAAGAGAGGGGACCCGACAAGACCCTTTGAGTCACGGTGGCAACCGGGGAGAGCATCGAAAGAGACACCAGCGTGACAGACTGGAAGACACGACAAATACATTTTTTGTTGTTGTTGTTGTTGTTGTTTTGGCTTGGGTTTGTTTTGCTGTGTTCAGGGAGTTGATACAAGGGTTGGTGAACAGTCCTTCAGCCCACAGTTCTTGCTTTTTTATACCACTCTATTTGTCTTGTCAGACTAGAGTTTCCACTTGTATCCACTTGTGTTACCTTGCACTTGATACTGAAGCTAAGCAAGCAAATCCCTCCTTCAAGTTTTGCTTTTTTCATCATAGTTATAATTTTGCTAGTTGGTAAGCCACATTTAACAAGAATAGTAGTTGATTAAAGTAAGGAAAGTCCGTAAAGATAAAGCACAGTGTGGTGTTAATATAAAGCTATTTTTCAAATAGATTTTTCATAGGCGTTTTCCGCATATTTTAAATCACACATTGCATTGTGTTGTATTTTAGGGTTAAAGGAAATGTCTGTAAACTTATTGGATAATGTCCTGGCAGAAAATTACCAGTACATTTTCCATTTTTCTATGCTTCACACAAGTTGTGAAAAATCAAGATGAATAAAAATGCGATATGAAATACAATCCATGTACTTTCTGAGGTAAATAAATCTGTTGCGCTCATCGCAACAACAAATTATCACATTCATCTGTCAACTGTTTTGGTCCAGAGATATAACTTATTAAAGCATTTTTTATTGTTGCATTTAAGATTTAAATTATCATTTAGCAGCCAATAATGCATAATAATAATACTTTTTTTTTAAACGCAGATATCCACTGATAACCAGATTGTGGATCCATATACTGTATATTCTACTTTTTTGTGTGTATTGTGAATCATATTGTGCATCATCTTCTTTCAGAAATGCATTCTAATAAACATAAAAAAATAAGTTCAACTCCAATTATAAAACATCTGTTAGGCCCAAAATTTTACTAATCACTTGATAACTAACCACATATTTCAAGACACTGAAATACTGCAGGGTGTCAGACAAACCTCTACTTTTTTCAAGCCTCTACTACTATTTAGCAGTGACCCTAAATAATATGACATTAAACCAAAAATATGATCATTAAACCAACTGTCAAATGTGATGGACAAGCGCAAAAAAGCAAGTAGCCCTTAACCAAGGGTGCCAGGTTTCTGTAATAAAACTAGCTCAATGACCCTATCCCAAATATTAAAATTCAAAATATGCGACTCCCATACCTAAAAAACCTAAAACACGTTTTTAACAGTCACTGTAATGCTTTATACACAATTTCAACTTGAAAATCACTATAGTAGTAATCATAAACACTCTCTGTTTTCTTAAAGGAGCTCACAGGAACTCAAAGGCTCCCTAACGATGCTTACTGATAGAATATATTTTTGGAAGATATTTTGGTTAGAATATAAAAGTGGTGAAATATGTAAGGAATAATTGATGACGGGCCATTGAATTATTACAACGCAAAGCGGAGTGGCCATTACACCTTGGGTGTACATTATTTTCAAATAATTCAATGGACCGGAGTAAATTATTCTGCTTATACTACAGTTACCACACCTCAAAACATTGTTCAGATGAAGACATTCGTCTGGTTTTTGTACAGCAGTGCCTCTACTAATAGCAAAACTATAAGTTCATCTGCTTCATGAACAGTGCCGTTATACCCTCGTTTAGTGTGAAATGTCATGTAGCTTTTACGTTCTAAACTAATTTACTGTAAAATCGCAGAGTTCCGCCTAACACATGCTTCTTAACCTTTAACGCATGGAGGTGGGGGTAAATTTAAAAGTAGCCAAATTTAACGGAAAAACGTGGCCTTGCCTAAAAAACCCTACCCTTAATAGTAAAAATAAATAAATAAATAAAACTTTAGAACTGCTTTTATACCTATTTATACCTGCTTTTAACAAATAGGTAGGTGTTTTTCAGTTAATTTAAAAATTTCAGATGATGTTGGATTAAGAAAAAATTAATGAGATAGTATTATTTAAGTCACATACTGTATGTATCTAGGTAAACAGTGTTCAAAGCCATTTACATGCTATTGTGTTTGTGAATATGAATATCTTGGTGAGAATTCATGTGTATTTTTTGGTGATTCTGAAGTGGCTTATGGATTAAAAAATAGCTAAAAGAAAGGAGGCCTAGGGAGTCTGCAGGAGAATGAATGAATTAGTCAGGGGTCAGTGATGATTCTCATTAAAAACAAATTACTGATGTTGAGAAGGGACAGCTGTGTGACTGGGGTCTAATAGTCCAGCCACTCCAGCTAAAGACTCAAAGCCAGTCCACCCGCCCCACACTCTGCCAACCACCCAACACCCCCCACCCTTCCCCATCCCATAACCCCCTGGGAGTGCTGTCAACCTGGCAGATGGGGGAGACAGGAAGTGGCAAAGACAAGACCCCCTCCCACTGGGACCTCAACTGAAATAAAGCAGAGGTGAAAAGGGGGTATTGGGAGAGTGACTACAGCAGGACGAGCGGAAGAGGATGAGAGAGAAAAAATGAGGGTGGCACATGTATGAAAATTAGCCTATCTGTTATTTTCATAGAAATATGCCAAAAAGAATCTAAAGAACTCAACCTAGTATGATGGGAACTTAAAATAGTTGTTTCTGTGTATGTGAAGTTTGTGTAGATGGAGTTAACAATTGATTGTCATGCATATATGCAAGTGAGACTCACCAGGTACCATCCCTGTGAGGGAGGGTGTGGAGTAACTACCCTGCCCAGTTGGAGGAACATGAGGAGGGTAACCAGGGAGCGTGGTGCTGGCCAGGTCGCGACCTGTAAAGATAAAAAGAGCATTTCTAGCATGAATAGGATCAACTCCATAGGGAAGAGTTTATTGATCTGACTTCTCAGTGACTCATTCCAATCACCACAATCCCTTAAGAAGCAATTTCATCTATAATTGTTCCATAAACTAGGCTTTAACCTTTTTATCGGCTTGTTAAGTTGTGAGAATGTTTGAGGGTCCAAATCTTTACTCCAAGATCTCAACTATGCTTTAAAAAAATACAGTGTCTCAGACACCAATATTTTAACATTTTTAATAAATAATCACTGTCTGGCCAACTAAGATTTTGCTATGGAGATAAAGGTTAGTATCATTTTTGGTTGCACTACAGCACTGTGGTGCTGTGGTGTGCACTATAGCACCATTTAATGTTGGTTTTTGAGATCTGATTGAGTGTTTGGATATGGAAATGGCGACATGTGACGTCAGATTTAACAACCAGGTTAAAACTGAAAAACGTCCTATAGTGATGTCAACACATAAGTGTGTCCTGAGTTTCTATATGGAAATAAATAAAACAATGGCAAATAATAAAGCACAGATTTGATTCAGCTGGTAGTCAGACTCCCAGCACAAGTGCGATATTTGCTTTTATATAGTTTAATAAACAAGAAATATTTACATTTTAGATGGTAGTATTACCATTTGCTTTGTCTATTTTTGTTCAACATATGAAAAAAGTTAGAAAAAGAAGCCTCTATAAACCTCTGAAACCTCTATAATACATGGTTTAATTAATCACTTTTAAAGTGATTCACTTGTCACCAGCTATTAGCGTATCAATGTAATCTGCAGAACACTTAAAAATCCTTACCACCAGGTGCATCGCTAGACTTTAGTGAAATAGTGTCTCAGTATTTCTACACTACACTATTAATGATACATTAAAATATTACTAATATCACTGACTGACTAACAATTGAGATTAGATCTGAGACCTGAGAATCATTTTCCTGACAATATTTCAGCATTCATGTCATGTGTGTTTTCTGTCCGTTTAGAATCAGAACTGGCAATTTGCGAATTAATACAGATTGAATCATTGCAGTAACCCAGCTAACAATTTTTGTGGTTCCCAGAACGTTCTGAGAATGTAAATATCTAGTTTTAATAGTTATTATTTAACAGTTTTTTAATAATTATGCTTACATTTTTACATTTTACATCTTATATTTATGTACCCTTACTAACAAATTTTCAATTAAAGGCTAGTGTGATTTTTAAAGCTGACAGAAAGTGTTCACATTGCAAAGTGAATGAAGCATGGATCTATTAAATCAGATAAGTGACATCTTATGAGCTTGGTAAACTAGCGACATCCTGTTTAACTATCCCGATTAATACAGCCATCTCACTTTATGTCAGATCACAAATCTGCCTTTGCCCAGTAATAGGGCCTTTGGTATAATTATGCACTGATGTATGACAGGATCTGGTAGTCTCTACTGTTAGTGTACAACATACATGCCCCTGTCTCCCTCAGGCCTGATTCACTAAAGAAAGGGGCATATTCATAGGAACTAACAAGAAAATCAGGTCAGTGAAGTTAAAGTTTAAAATAATTATATCTTTAGGCACAGGTAACTGACCTGCATGTGACAACAGTCAGTACCTTATAGATTGTCGATTAGAGTTAATTAAAAACAAACAAGGATGGATTAATAATAATATTAATGAGAGATTACCGGGCCATTTCAAGTGTCATTGGGCAGTTTCTAAATTTAATTCTTTCTCGCTTATCTCCCTTCCTCCTCTGGTTATATGATGTATAACTGTATTAGGCTACATGACATGGCTGTCAGAGTGAATCATCTCTCAGTCTGCACATGGTGCTGATCTGTAGACTGCAGCCCATTCATCATAATAAACACCATCACACTCAGTTCATCCATCCCCTTCAACACAGGCACCGTTTAAACCTCCGTAGGGCCTTTGAGGGGGAGGGGGCAAGGAGGGAAACTGAATACTTTATCAGAGATTAAAAAGGGTAATAGAGAAGATGAAAGAAGGTATAAGAGACAGAGGCAAGGTGAAGAATAACTCAGGGACGGAGATTGAAAGAAGGGTAAAGTATGGAAAGGGAAACTGTTGTGCAACATGACTACTATATGACCTTTGGGTAAACACATTATTCAGTAGTTGCAGATTCTATGTTTGCAGGTATAAAGCAAATGAGATCTGAGTGGTCATAGGTCACATATCAGTCAAAAAGTATTATAAATATATACACAGAAAACAGCAAGTGTCTTTGAGTGAATCAATGGATTTATTCAAAAGTGCTAATTCATTCAGGAAAAACACAATGAATGTTGCCATTGTGTCAAACAAGTGATTGAATCATTCACTTAATTCGTGCTGATTCACAAAACATTCTTAAAAATAAAATTCTTCTTAACTTCTTTCTTATTTTCTAAACTAAGTGTAAAGGTACAAATATTTTGTATTCCCAAAAACACTCTAAGAACCAGAATGTTCTTATTGATTGTTCTAAAGACTAAACTTGAGAATATTTTAAATTCATGAAAATAATGTTCTTAAAAATTATTGTAAATAACTTCTTAAAGTTAGCATAACACACAACTTGTCTTAAATTCTCAATACTAAGATTTATTCAATTTATTAAGTTTAATATATATATTGGGTTGTTTCAAATATTAAACATTAGAATGTACACGATCTACATATAATCCATATTTTTTTTTTATTTATTTATTTTTTTAAAGAAAAGACTAAAAGTTTTAATCTGATTTTACATATGACAGTCTTCTTGCCAAGGACTTGTATAAAAGAAAGCATACAAACGCAATCATGCAATATTTGTCAATTATTATGCCTTTGGCCAAATTGCAGTGATATTACTTAATATACTTTGTATTTTTTGTTTGTCTTCATCAACAACTTCTGTTCTTTCTATATGGAAATGTGCAAGCGGTATTCCTCTGTTCAAAGGTGGAGATTCATCTGATGTGAACAATTATCGTCCAATTTCTATTATTTGTTCTATTACAAAAAGTTTTGAGAAACTTATTTTTAAACAATTATCTCTTTATATTAGGTCACCAAATACTCTATTGCCATTTCAGTCTGGTTTCAGACCCAACTTTTCTACTACTACTGCCCTTTTAAAATTCACAAATGGTGTGTTCTCATCCATTGTCAAAGGCCAAGCCACAAGTGACATTTTCATCGATCTTTCAAAGGCTTTTGATATGGTCAATCATTAACTTCTTCTCGATAATTTGTCTTCCATTGGTTTAACTAGAAATGCTCTTCTTTGGTTTAATGCTTATCTGCACAACAGGTGTTAGTATGTTGTATTCCAAGGTTTTCAGTCTGATTATTCGATTGTTGAAAAAGGTGTTCCTCAAGGTTCTACTCTGGGTCCACTACTTTTTTCTATTTTTATTAATGATTTATCACAAATATGCTTAAATTGCTCTGTACATCTTTATGCTGATGACACTGTTATTTACACCACTAATTCTGATTCGTTGCAAATCCACAATTCTTTACGATATGATTTTAATTTGGTTCAAAAATGGTTTCACAACAATATGCTTATATTGAATAAAAAGAAGACTTGCTGTATGTTATTGTCACGCCCCTGGACTCATTCTGTGTGTTTTTCCCTCTCCACGTGCTCCATTACCCAGTTTTCCCATGTTAATTGTTTCATTATTTCCAGGTGTGTGTTGTCAATTACCCCATGTATTTAATTTCCTGTCTGTGCTTTTTGAGTTTGTCTGGTATTGAATGTTCGTCTTTCCCCGCTACGTGTGTGTTCCTAGTTCCATTGGGTGTTAATTAAAGTCTGTTATTTAAAGTCTACTCCACGTCTCCTCGTTCCTCACTCCCTCACAGTAGCGATCGTGACAGAATACCAGACCGAAACAGTAACCTCCGTGTCTCCCCTCCATTTTTGTTGTTCGAGTTTAGCCGAGAGGGCCCATTAGTACCGAGTCTAGCCCAGTGAGGGCTCCTGTCCCAGAGTTTAGCCCAGAGAGGGCTCCAGTCCCCGAGTTTAGCCCCTAGAAAGTTCCTGTTCCCATGTCTAGCCCAGAGAAAGTACCTGTTCCCATTTTTAGCCCAGAGAAAGTTCCTGTTCCCATGTCCAGCCCAGAGAGGGCTCCCGTTCCTGAGTTCAGCCCTGAAAGCCCGGAGGCTCACAAATGCCCGCCCTGCCACCCACTCCTGCCTCCTCTACTGCTGTCGTCTGGCAGCCCCTCTGTTCGCCCTCAGCCCACCATCATTGCGGTGCGAGCACCGCAACACTGTCATCCTCCAGCGTCGCCGTGGCTGGAGTATCTCTTGACTCCGCCTCCAGCCTCTAAGCCCTGGATTCCGCCTCGGGCTATGGACCCGTCGGCTCCACCATGGCTCCTAACTCCCTCCCCTCCGCCGTGGCCCATCTGTCCACTGGCTCCGCCGGGCTCCCTCATCCCTCCAGCTCCGCCTTGGTCTGGCGTCGACCATCTGCGCCTCGGGACTCCACTCCCTCCGTCCCTCTGGCTCTGTCAGGCTCCTCCTTCCCTCCAGCTCCACATTGGTCCTCTGTCGCTCCGGCTCCACTGCGGCTTTTCGGATCCCTGCCTCCGCGTCAGTCGCCGGCACCATCTGCTCCGCCTTGTAACTCCGGATCCTCCCCGTCGCCCTGGCTAATCGACTCTCCGTCTCCGCCTCAGGCTCCTCCTCCACCTGCTCCAGCATCGTCGGTCGGCCCCCTGGATTCGTCGTCCTCCCGCTGTCAACTCCACCGTGGGTTGCACATCAGGTTGTTGCCTGGGTCTTTTGTGGCCCCTCTTGCTCCACAAGTCGCTTCCTCGTCATCCCTGGCTCCTCCCTCCATCGTCACCTCCCTGGACTCTGTCTACCGGCCCGTGTCCATCCTCCTCCCAAGCCACCTCCCAAATTCCCTCCCATGCCCCCCCTCTGTTGTTCTATGGCGCGAGGACGCGCCTTCCGGGAGAGGGGCGATATGTCATGCCCCTGGACTCATTCTGTGTGTTTTTCCCTCTCCATATGCTCCATGACCCAGTTTTGTTGTCATTACCCCATGTTTTAAGGTCCAGTCTGTGCTTTCTGAGTTTGTCTGGTATTGAATGTTCGTCTTTCCCCGCTACGTGTGTTTTCCTGGTTCCATTGGATGTTTATTAAAGTCTGTTTGTTTGAAGTTTACTCCACGTCTCCTCGTTCCTCACTCCGTGCTCCTCACAGAAGCATTTGTGACAGTTATTTGGCACGCGACGGTGTCATTCTTTTACTTTTGATTTGAATATTACTTTTGATTATGACATTTTTTAAGCCCCATATTGATTATATTGTTAATAGAACATCCGGATGTTTGTGTTTATTTGTTGTTCCATATAGTTTTACACGTCAGGTTAGGAAAATAAATATTTCTCAGGTAATATTATCTCTTATTGATTATGCTGATATCATATATCAAAATACCTCTGATACTTATCTGAAGCCTCTTAATGTGGTTTACAACTCCTTGAGAAGATTTATTTTAAGCTGTCCATATCGTACTCATCACTGCTATATGTACGAAATGCTTAATTGGTTACATCCTAAATCAAGAAGACAATTTAATTGGTTTCTGTTTATTTTTAAATGCATTTTTGTATTGTCCTTGGTATTTGAAACGGTACTTGATTCCATACAGATCTTCTTATTCACTTAGACACGTGCAATTTCCTTTCTTTTTTGTTCCCAACATTTTTAGTGAAGCTGGGCGTAGGCCTTTTCAATATAAAGCTCCTTCTGATTGGAATAATCTTCCTCAGTCTTTGAGATTTGTTACTTCCCTTTATTGCTTTAGGTCATCTTTATTTTATCTCAAAATAATTTGTGTATGCTTTTAAGTTTTATTAGGTTGATTCTGTTTATATATGACATTGCTTGTATTGTAATCCTGCTGTGGGTGTAGGGGATTGGTTGAGCATGTCTTCTGTTTTGTATATTTGTGTGTGTACATGTTTTGTTTGTTGTAATATTTTGTTTTTGTGTTTTTAGGACCCCCTTGAAAATGAAGATGCTATCCTTTTCAATAAATTCAAAGTACCATACAAAAAGGGGCATGCTGTCACAAGCATTGGGGTAAGTTGTCAGAATGGAGCCTGCCATAACCAAATATAAGCTTTTCAGCAATATGTTAGCAATGAACAATGCCTGAAGCAGCCAAAATGTAAAAAGTAACATACCAAAATATTGGTAATTAATGCATGTTTAGCATTTAAAAACAAATTTAATTTGTCCAGACCTGATGCACAGAGTCTCACACTCTCTGTTCTGCTGTTTGCCATGTTAGGGAGTTGTCCATGTTAGGTGACAGGAAGACATTAGTGAAGACTGGATACTAATCCACTCTGGGTCAGTGGACAGGGCAACAGCGAAGGACAGAGAGAGAGATGGACTCTTCAGAGGAAGAACAGACAAGGCCTAGTCCTCTGAGAGACGTTGTCAGAAAAGAGAAGAATGAAAGAGGGTAGACAGGAAAAGATTTTCTTGCTAAAAAAAAAAAGAGATAAAATCATTGGGAAAAAAATGGTATATGTGTAGTAGAGGGGGCTACTTGTGTCACTTCTCGATCTCATCACATTTCTATAAACTAAACAAGAGAGATAAAAAATAGCCAAGATAAAAAAAAAAAATTTGTTTCTCTTTATATTTTTTTTATTTTTTTCTGCATTCCAGTATAAATGTCATTGCTTGAATGTATCATTTGTAAATTGATAAAAAATTGTTAGTTATCATAAATGTAAAAATAAAATGTTCATTTCTACCAATAGGGGGCGCCATTATGCAAACAAGAGGTACCCGTCCCATAGTCTTTTCACATGGTCCATTATGAGGCAAGCTCTGTTTGTAATTCATTCTGGCTTTCTCTCCTTCCACACACACACACGCGCGCACACAAGCACAAACACACACACAGTCTAGACATACAGGTTTCGCTCTACCTTGTCAGATGGTCCACAAATCCCAATTCCATGATTCCCTCGTTAGGGCTCCTGTCCAAGCAGCTCTTAATTAGCGCTCCCTTACTCCCAAATGGAGTGAGCCAGTAAGGGAGAGAACGAGACGTGTATATAGTAATTACAGGTCTCCATCCACTCCCTCTGTCCCTTAGGATATAGAGTGTGAATCTGAATCACTGAGCACTGTTTAACAGGTCTGATAACACTCTCATCTCACCTCTGAGCTGCCCACAGCAAGCTGATCCACAATCAGGTGGTTCTAATACATGTTTAACACAGCTATAATACAGAAGAAGCCTAGCAAATCTTAGACAAAAGTGTCTGCTGTTTATTTCCAGTTCCAACATTTCCATTTCTGTGTTTTTTGAATAATTTAAGCCTTACATTTTTTTTATCCACTAAACAAAACAAGCTTTTTTAGCTTTTTATCTACTAAACAAAGCTTGTTTCTGTCACAGAATAAAAAAATACAAAATAAAAAAGGTAATTGCGACATTTTATCTCACAATTCAGATTTTTTTTCCTCGTCTATTTGCAAGTTTATATCTTGCAATTCTGTTTTTGTTTCTCTGTAGTCTGAATTTAAAAAAAATAAATAGGTTATTTTCTTATTTTTATCATTTTTACAACATTTTCTCTCACAATTTGGACTTGGGTGGAATGAGTCGCTTTGATAAGCAAACATCTGGGAAAACTCCACAGTGAAAGTGAAATTGTGTATGTGTGTGTTTTTAACATATAGGTAGTTTGCTTACCAGACACAAGTGGATACGATTGAGGCCCTGCAACAGTGGAACCCAGTTCTGCTCCTGTCTGATTGGCCAGGCTGTTCTTCATCTCCTCCAGTCCGCCAGCCAAAGACGCCATAGCCGAGTAATCAGATGTCTGGAGAGAGATTTCATTAGATGGCTACAATGGAAGAAAATCAACTTCATGAAATGCATGTTAACCCTCATCATGTGTTTGTGAATGGCACACAGGTACGTAGTCAACACTAATGAGAAGTGGTGGCATAGATCCAGGTGATGTATGTGGCCGACCTCAGACTGACCCCGTTTGTGTGCTTTCATGAGCAATTACTTACAATGATCTCTGTCCCACACCCACAGTGATTCATCTCCATTGGCGGTAATGGGGTTTGTCACTCAGGTGTGGATGTGGTTTGATGGCAGAGTTTGGGAAGTGGATGTCACTTCTGTTTTAGTCCAGGAGGAGGTTATTAATAACCCTGATTAGGAGTGAATTAAACCCCAACAATAGTACACCTGCCCCTGCTGTTACCGTACAGTTACATCATTACAAGCTATTACCATCCATGTTAACATATCTGTAAATAAATGTTAAGCTGCAACTAAGCTTGTGCTTTTTTACTGGGCATACTAATCCTCTCTGTCCACTCAGAATGGGTTCCATTAAAAAAACGAAAACTACTAGAACCACATAATTTGATTTCAGGAAGAGTTTTGTGGATTTTGGTCCGTGTCTGTCCATCTATATTTGTACTCCTAAAAGTTACACATTTACAATTTTGCAGACACTCACTGAATCTGTCAAAGTGACTCTTTAATGAACCACAATTCATTGCTTTCGTCATATCCCACTTAAGCCAAGCACATGTTCAGCTTTTAAATCTGCATAATTACTGACTAGTTGTCCATATGATGTTCTGTATTTAAAGATATGAAAGTTATAGTTATAATAAATAAAGTTATAGTTAAAGTTATAAAGTTATAGTTATAATAAACTGCATTTACATGTAAAAAAAAAGAAAAGAAAAAGACTCAGTGACATCAAAATTACAGAGGCCACATATATGCTAATGCAAAAGTTCTCAAACTGATGTATGGTGACATACATCAAAATATAAATATCAATATAAATAATAAAAAAATAAATCAATAAAATAGAAAAAATAAAAAGGTAACATTTACATAATCTGACATTATTAATATTTAATTTAGCTTTTTAAAGATTGTTGCCTTTACTATGCATAAATGTGTAAAAAAGTGCAAAAGTACTCTAACACTGGGAATAAAATGTGCAGTACCCCTTTAAAGGTGTCATATGATGCGATTTCTATTTTTCTTTTCTCTTTGGAGTGTTAAGCTCTTGGTGCATAAAGAAGATCTGTAAAGTTGCTAAGACTAAAGTTTCAAACCCAAAGAGATATTCTTTATATATTTAAGAGTCAACCACACCTACCTAAATGGCTCATTCTAACACGCCCCCATAGCTACGGCCCGATGTGGGATAAACTGAGCAGAGTCCAGCCCGGGTCGGCACATGTGGTTGCAACACGCCCACAAAAATGTTTTTTGTTTGGTTCTTGATCACCAAATCAGAAAATTAGAACTATTTTCGTAAGAATTCATATAAATAATTGGATATTACAAAGAATGAATAATATTTCACATATTACTGTTTCTACTGATTTTTATCGAATAATTCAACCTTGGTGAGCATAAATAGATTTCTTCTTTCCAAAACATTGTAAAGAAATCTTACCACTACCGTTGACAAGTGTAAAACAAAGCCCTCTATCTATCTACTATCTATCTACTATCTATCTATTGCAACACATCCCATTTCCACTGCAAGAACGACTTATTTTGTTGTTTGTTTGTTTGTATGTAGTTAGCCCAGATTATTGAGACAGGGAGGTTCGTCTAAAGTACTAAAAGAATTGTGGATAAATCTGTAATTCTAGATACTAAAATTACTGAACTGAAAAACCACAACTTTTAAATCCCTATCTAATACACAGTGTAAGCAGGGTGTTTGTTAGTGTTTGTGTATGAATGTATGTGTGTATCCCAGTGACCCCTTAAACACCTCAGTGCTCATCACCACGGCGAGGGCAGTAGACTGTGACCTTACCAATCACAGCTCACACCGTCCACTTCCTCCCTCTCTCTCTCTATCCCTGACTCCTTTCCACTGTCTGTTTCTCTGTTTCAGTCTGAGGCATTTCCTCTCTATTTATGCAGCTCGCACCCGCCCCCTCATCATGTGTGTATGTAGATGGGGAGGTTAGCGCTAGTAATTGGGGATTATGAAGTTTGGCCCTGCCTCTGACAGCAGCCTAGTGAAGATGGATGATTCTCATTTTAGCCTGTAAGTGTTGTCAATTCTGAAGCTACGCAACCCATCAGCGCCCATGATGCACACACACATTTCACATATAGACGCAGCACACACTCACACACACCACAGCTGGGGCAAAGATTGGAGAGAAGCCAGACATTGAAAGAGAGAAAAAATGTGTACAGGAATGGGGTTTGTAAAATAAATTGAGATGAAACGAAGAAAAACAGAGTAAAAGAGAAAAACAACAACAACAAAAAAAGACTATTATTGATTTTGACTAAATAACAAGCACGTAGCCTATCTGAAACTCACTGGAATTCCATTTCAACTGTATTCCTTGCTCTCTGGATTTCTCTCTGGGGTCACAGTTTTCTCGGGGGTCATTTTTGACACAGCCTCTCTGTAATGGCTCTCCTCTCCGCTCACATCAATAACAGATGAGGCCCCTAATCGCGCGACACCAAAATAATTTCACCCCAACCCGCAGCCGCATTTACATAATAGTATTTCCTCTCAGACGCTCTTTCTCTCTTCCATTCCCTCTATCTCCCTTCCTCTATTTTTTCCTCAGCTTGTACATATTGTCTCTGTGAAGAGCCTGTAAACTGCACTATGTGTGTGTGGGACTGAGAAAGAGTGATGGGGGAGGTATTTAGCAGTGCATGCAGTATTAAATGAGCCTGACTGGCAGGGAGGCATTTATTGGTGAGCTCCTGTCGCGGCTCTCAACATGTGTAATGCACACTCACAATTCTAAATGCTTTCTTTGAGACCATGTTGCTTCTGAACTTGTTTTTTTTTTTTTGGGTGAAATCTGATATACGTAGAGGGCATAGTTTCAGACAAGAATTACGATTCTGTCATTACTTACCCTCATTCCAAACCTGTATGACTTCCTTTCTTTTGCAGAACACAAAAGAAGATATTTTGAAGAATGTTTCAGCTGTTTTTGTCCATAAAATGAAAGTTGGTGTCCAAAATAACATTACATTAAATAAAGTAAAACACACACGCACACGTCTTCTTTTATGTTTTGCTGAAGAAAAAGTCATACAGGTAAATGACAGTTTTCATTTTTGGGTGAACTTACCCTTTAAGCAATGCATTGACAGCACTGTTACGAGAAATATATTATACAAGTGTTTGAAAAGTAACATTTTAAGTAACAAATATGATATAAACATGTTTACATTTTTTTAATTACAGTAAAAATAGTACAGGAAATTATAAGGAGAACGGACCAGGACAATAAAAGGGACACAAGTAAATAACAGAATACATTTTGGCTCAACTGTATGAATGAAATATGTAATGCAAGTTATACAAACTTACTACAATCTCTCTCTTCTCATTCCCTTCTCTCTCTCTCATCTCTCCTCTCTTGTTACAGAAAAGATATGGAAAGTATATTGTAGAACAGGACCAGGACAACGCAGGAATGCGACAGCTTGTGCCATTCTAAACCCTATTTTGGCTTAAAAAAAAAAAACTATTGTCAGGATTTACTAAAGACGTGCAGTGAAAAATTTGTGAAGAAAATTGTGGATGGTTATTTTGGAGGGCTGACCTTACTGCATATACATTTGTAGGATTTTCACTTTAAGACGCAACATTTATGGAAGGAGAGTTCTTAAAGTCCCCGTGAAATCAAAATTAAAGGGATAGTTCACCCAAAAATGAAAATTTGATTTCATTTGATTGTTTATCTGCTTACCCCCAGGCCATCCAATATGTAGGTGACTTTGTTTCTTCAGTAGAACACATTTGATGATTTTTAAGTCCAACCGTTGGAGTCCATCAGTCTTATAATGGATGGCAATGGTAACAAAGTCTATGAGTGTAAAAAAAACATGCACAGACAAATCCAAATTAAACCCTGCGGCTCGTGACTACACATTGATGTCCTAACACACGAAACGATCGGTTTGTGCGAGAAACCGAACAGTATTTATATCATTTTTTTACCTCTAGTACACCACTACGTCCAACTGCTTTGAGCACGCGCTCGACTTCCGGTGCATGAGGTGTGTACGCGCTCTGGCGTAGTTTACGCAAGCGCCGGAAGTGATTTCTCGCGCGTATACGTCACTCATTGTTTACACAGTGCACAGTCATTGTAGGTACGACGGCTAATCAAAATGGTACTTACTTGCGCTTATCCGGATTGTTCGAACCGACTTCTGAGCCTGCTCGCCTGAAGTTATGGTTGATTGCTTTTCGGCTGGATATCAACACACTGTGACCAGTCCGCTGCCTCCCCCTAATTATCAGCATCACCCCGTCCCTTAATCGCCTACCTTCGCCAAGCTCCCGACATGAGTGGGTGCGTGAGAGAGGAGGGGCGCTGAAATAGCCAGGGCTGGCGGCGTGTGATGGGGCACACCTGAACCGAATGGAGCGTCATCACCGCCGCTGTTTAAATGCTGAGTGCGCCTCTCCTCGAGACTCCGGTCTCTTCTCCGTGCATGCACGCTGGTTTCCTCATGGGTCCAGGAGGGTGGCATAAGGACTTTCCGTGCCGCCATAGTGCCGGACCCTCTTCCGGACGAGAAACCGCACCCATTACACGGCCGTCGGGCAAGGATGCTGGGCCGTCTAGTCCCTTCAAGTGCCGTGGGCAGAGAGAAGGATGAAGCCGCTGATAGAAGCCGCCGCCCCTCGCGCCCCGGACCGGAGAGGGGAGCGCGTGAGGCCGCCGGACTCTGCCCCTTACCTGGACCCTTCCTGACCACTGCCCTTCCCTGCACGAACCCCCGCAGCACGACGAGGACACCAGATCCCCTGTTTATTTTGGACACTTGATTCCTTTTTTTCTGGACACTTTGTTTATTTTCTGTTAATAAACGGTGTCTGTCGTTTGCTCCTCCCGCGACAACACACCCATTAACGTAAACTACGCCAGAGCGCGTACACACCTCACGCACTGGATGCGTGTGCGCACACAAAGACAGTTGGACATAGTGGTGTATTAGAGGTAAACAATTATATAAATACTGTTCGGTTTCTTGCACAAACCAATCGTTTCGTGTCTTAGGACGTGTCTTAGGGTTTAATTTGGATTTGTCTGTGCTTTTTTTTTTTTACAGTTATAGACTTTGTTACCATTGCCATCCATTATAAGACTGATGGACTGCAACGGTTGGACTTAAAAATCATAATTTGTGTTCTACTGAAAAAACAAAGTCACCTACATCTTGGATACCTTGGGGGTAAGCAGATAAGATCATTTTCTTTTTGGGTGAACTATCCCTTTAAAGTTTTTTGGGTGTTAATATCAATATGTTAGCCTTAAGGTTATCTATAAGGCAGTGTGCTCCAAAACAGTGACAAAATTCGCATTTAGAAGATATAAGCATTCAAAACTTGCAGTTCGTCACTTCCGCCAAAACGGCTCAACGATTTTATTTGACGTCACATTGTACTTCAGCTTCTCATCAAACTTTCTGTCCAATCAAATGCTCTCTAGAATCCGAAGCGCCCGCCCCCTACACTATAAAATAGACTCTGAAACCGCGGCTGAAATCGGTCACTTGTCAACAGAATTAGAATTTTCTGTACAGTGAATGGCACATATTGCACACTGTAGGCGATAGGGAACGATTCAGATAGTGTAAATATGCTTTAGATTGGTGCAAATGAGGTCTGGTTCGCGCTGTGTCACGCTAACCACCGCACCGCACACACACTCTGCTCCCTCCCGAACCCATAGACTCGCGTCTCACCGCGCGCGTCGGAGCAGACCACAAAATGTATCGGAGCATTTGAATTCTACACAGATGCTATATTTTATACAAAAGAATGAGATTGTGTTGGCAATACCCGGTCAAATTGCGGTTTATGGAGCTCCACATCTCTTAATAGGCTCTCGCCCAAGCCTGTGATATAAACTAACGCTATTGGATATTTTAAAAAGTTGCGGGGCTGCTTGATATTCCGCCTGTCCCCTTCCTGTTTCAGTTAAATGACGTCAACACATAGAGTAACGCTGCGTGTTTCTAAGCATTTCAGGGGACCTTTAAATAAATCAGTACATTTTCTGGTGTTTATTGCAGTCTCAGGCTAATTTGCCCTGTCTAGTAAATCTGGCTCAAAGTGTCAAATTATATCACATTGCTTCAAAGCAATGCTGTACCAGGTGAGCTACTGAGCAAGTTTACTATGTCAGAAAAGCCAGACTATGGAGCTGGCTATATGATGCAAACATCACACTGTATTAGTTTACATATCTTGCACTATGGTAAAAGTGTTTTGAGGTCATAACATAGTATTGTTCAAGCAACCACACGAAAATAAGTCTTTATTAATTAATAATCTGCCCCGTAATCATAATTTCTGTGACTTCTGCCTTAAAGGGGTCATATGATGCTGCTAAAAATAACATTATTTTGTGTGTTTGGTGTAATGAAATGTGTTTATGCGGTTTAATGTTCAAAAAACACATTAGTTTCCACACATACTGTACATTATGTTTCTCCTCTATGCCCCGCCTTTCTGAAATGCGTAGATTTTTAAAAAGCTCATCGGTCTGAAAAGCGAGGTGTGTTCTGATTGGCCAGCTATCCAGTGCGTTGTGATTGGCCGAATACCTCAAGCGTGTGACGGAAATGTTACGCCCCTTACCATACTGTCAGGCCGTGTCCCGGAGCGATGAGACAAAAACATTAAAACCAATTATAAACGAGGCATTTGTTGCATCCAGTGGGGACATAATTACGGATTATAATGACTGTCTTTTTACGCGTTAAACATAAAACCATGTCTGCATTGCATTTGTGATCGGAGAAATTACAAACAACAAACGCTACTCTACACTGCTCAAAACTCGCGTTTGAATCGTCAGTGGCAAATTCTTTAAATATAAAAAACGTACTTACAGTTTGTGAGTCAGAACAGCCGGCATTGTAGTCTACTCTACCAGGATCAGGAAACAGTCCTCCATAAAATGCGCTGCACACATCTGAATATTTGGGTTGAACTGTTCTGGAACAGTGTTGTAAATACAACTTAACCACTGATTTCTAGTCGTGTCCTCTTTTGGAAGGCCAAACAAAGCAGTTTCGCTTTCACAACAAAACACACATGTCTTAGTGTTCTTTTCAGCTGGTAACACCAGTGGATTGTATTTATATGTACATAATTGTTCTAAATTATTGAATCAAACTACTGCATGCATTTTTGCTCTGAACTCTATATTAATATTTACCTCTGAAATTCATATTTAAAAAAAAAACATATTCACTTTATGAATGACTGGAAATTTCCCTGGAAAGTGTCTTTATCACTCTCTCTCTCTGTCTCTTGGTCTGGTTGAGTAATTAGTTCAGTGTAAGGGTTGTTGGGCTGTTGATGTATCTCTGGCATAATGTAAGGAGATGGAAAGAGGAAAATTCAAATGAAATGACTCTCACGAGCGTGCACTGTTTTATATGCTCCCCCTTGAAATGCAGGACACTAATTAATAGATCTGCCAGTGCTTAATGGTCCTTCCAGCACCACAAACTGAGAGATGGAAAGAGCAAATGAGAGGAGAAGTGGAAAGAAATGTAAAAGAGGTGGAGAAAGGACGCAGGAGGGGAGGATGAAAGATGAAAAAAGAAATGTCATCACTATATAATAGATATAGCTTGACGGTAAATTTATGGGTGGAGAGAAAAGAGATATATTTACATTTTATGTTTACCATCAAGGCAGATGCTTTTTTACCACAGTGACTTTGCACAGTTTCAGTGCAGGTAAGGTATTATTGTAAAAACAAAATGTATACTTATAATTAATAACAAGTTAATAAGGTTTTTACTTTAAACATTTTGTTATATGTTTCATTTTAATTTAAAAAGGCATTTATTTATTTTCTTGCTTTGTATGTAAGACTTCTATACATAAAGATTTCTGATCTTGATGGCACTTGATCAGCCATCATATAATCCTCACCTCTCCCCACCACAGAGTCAAATGGGCACTCATATCAGGATATAGGTATTTGAGCCAATCACCTGAGCCGTAAATATCATGTGACATGCTATTGGCTCTATTGTAAATACAAGTTTCCTAGTCGAAAAAGGGACATGAACGTCCTCTCAAATCATATTTGCAACATCACACCAAACAGGAATACTCATTCCATTCACTATTTTTAGTTTACATTTACAGCCATATTGTGTTTATTATTGTGCCATTTAACTATTCTAACTTAAACTTTCCAACTTGTAGATTTGAAATAAAGATTTTATTCATCCCAAGTTCATTTCATGCCCCTAGGAGACACAAACAGAGTCAAGCCCTCCATCATTTCTCTTTCCTTCAGCAGCATTCACTCTGTCAGTGGGAGGAAAACAACCCGTCAGTCAATCACACAAGACCACTTAGCATGTACCTCTCTCGCACACTCTCGTTTCTGAAAAAGAGACAGCTCAAAATTCCGGGTTCTCAATTTGTCTGATCATTTGTGCCACAACAAACCTGACTCACACACACCCAAGGGATGTGGATTGACCCTAAGGTTAATGCCCTGCTCAGTAGCCTTTGACCTTGCCAGCCTCAGCGCTCAGTGGTGAAATGGACAGAGGAATTATGGGGTCTTTCAGACAAGTCTATAGAACTCTGACACTGGCCTTGTATGTGTGCCTGAATGAATGTGGGGGTGATAGCATTTGACTTTTGAGTGACATCTTTGACTGCCTGTTCTTGTGATCAATTTTTATGCATCAATTGATTGTCTGTATGTGCATACATCTGTACTTTTGCATCCTATCTGGTATGTTTCAGCATGTCTAACCATACTGCAATCATTTACAAGTACTGCAAACACAAACATCGCTTTGACCAGAATGGAGGCAAAGACTAGAACGAGGCAAAGACATTCTTTCACCAGAATAAAGGCCTATTTTTAGGGATTTTCCCCCCAAGAATGGTAAAAAGTGTTAGTCTAAAAAGCTGTGACAGAAATAATCTATTCACAATTTAGCCAATCCAGTCAAGACACATCTTTCACAGATAATTTGCTTTAAACTCAAAATGTTGACATTATGTACCCTCCCTTACATCACTCTAAACTAAACGTACTTTTTCACTAAGCGTCCCGGGACTGGGACTGCCACTGGCGGCATCATCATGTATTAATAATAATTTCTGATATGGTCACTTGGACATACAAACATTATGCCATGTGGGTAACTTTTGCAAACTAACGAACAAGTGTTTGCTACTTAACCCTAAACCTCTATGCAGTGCTGAGACTTAACCTCAGCCAAAAACTCTACATCAGGGGGACGTCAGCACCAGCAGTGTCAAAGCCCCAGCATTAGCTCAAAGAGGTGAAAGTTCAGCATTAGCTTCAGTGTGGGGGTGCATAGGTCAACAGCAGGGTTGGGACAGGGTCAAGCAATACTGGCAGCCAGGCAAGGGCAAGCGTGAGCTTTAAGAGGAGGTGCACACAACCACCATGGCAGGATACACACCCCTACCCCCCAGCCCTTACCTGGACGAGCTTGTAGCTGCTGCTGTCAGGGACGGGGTAAATGTCGGGATATGGCTGTCGATCAAAGACATGGTCCAATACCTCGAGCTGCTGCGGTGTAAAGAGCTCTCCTCGCATCTGCTTCCGCAGGAAGTCCCGCCCTGAGTGGGCGTGGCCATTCACCAAAGGAGAATCCTGTAGAACTGGAGAGAGAGTCAAACAGATTTCATGAAAAAGCAGTTAAGTACAATGTAGCATTTACAAAAGTGAGGCATTTAAGAATAAGACACACAAGCTTGAGTTTTAGATGTAGTGAAAATGAACTGTAAACAACTTTACTGTTACAGAAACATAAAGCAAAATTTTTCGGGCAAAAAAAGGTCCTTTATCTGATGTCAGTAGTGTAGCGATGTATAAACCACAGCTAACATAGAAGTCACTTACAAATTCACATGACCAACTTAAAAATTAGTGTAATTCATTTTGCACCCTCAAGACAAAACTCCTGATTACATGGATTACAATTGGAATAACACTTTCGCCCCAAAAATTTTTACGAGAAATGGTAAATTTAAAAAATACTGTGTACATAGTTTAAACAATCTTTTGTGTTTCACAGGAGAAAGAAAGTCATAAAGGTTTGCGACAACATGAAGGTGAGTAAATGGCTATTTTTCCTTTTTAACAACTATGGTGTAAAATTAGGTCAACCACTCTTAATTGTAACAACTTCGTATCTAAAACTTAGTATCTAAAACTTTATAGCTACCAGGGTTTCCGCGGGTTCTTAAAAAGTCTTAAATTTAGTTTAAATTTTTAAATCAATTTTTTCCAGTCTTTTGGTATTTGGTATTCAAATTTTATTTTTGGGACAGAAAGTCAAGAACCGAATTGTCAACTATGTTCCTGTTTTGGTGTGTTTTCTCCCCATGACCTAGTGTCTCCCTTGTCTGATTGTCATATTTGATTCACCTGTGTCTTGTTAATTACCTCGTTTGAGTTGTGTATATATAGTGGTGTCTGTTCCTGGTTTCCTTTGTCCAGTGTTAACGTCATTTGGTACTTCCATGGTGTGTGCTACGTGTGTCTCATGCCTGCCCTGTGTTCCCTACAGTTGAGTTAATTAAACATTTTGAAGTTAAATCTCCTTCGTCTCCATGCTCTGACACAGTAGACCCGCGACAGATATAACTTAATGTGACAAACTTCAAAAGGCTATGATTTCACTGAATAAATTTGAGCTCTGCATTTTGCAAAGTCATGTGTACAGTGGTTACCATGGAAACACTATATTGCTTCCGTTCCGAAAGCGCCACCTGCTGGCAGAGAATGAATTTGCATTTTCAATAAGCCTTTCTTCTATTTTTGTTCAGACCAAAGCGAAAATCACCAAATATTTGCAAACATGCAGAGTTGTACATGTCAACCGGTGGATTGACAAGAAGCTAATGCATTATACAAATCTAAACAATTAATACCAAGAAGAGAGATATTCACACCGGTCTGTTATTGTGGGGACATTTTCACGCCCCTAAACATGACATGGCACAAAACGAAACATGATTGGTTGCTTTACCTGTCAGTCGTATGGCCTCTTGGGCAGGCCTTGGCCATTCAAAGTGAAATCAAACCTTCTGGCCTTTTGTTCTGACTTTTGTTTTTGTGAAAACTTCTGAACTGTAAATTGTCACGGGTCAGGGTGCCTTCCTGGCTCCCTCTGCTGTCTATGTTGTCATGTCTTTTTTGGCAGCTCGACCTGTAGCTTTTTACCCTTTCCTTTATATTTCTCTTCTGTCTAATCCTTGTTGTGAGTAGATTTTGTCCCAAAGATCACCCTCGGATGAGAGAATATATCCCTGCGCCTTCTTTTCTCATTGTTTAACCCCTTCGGGAACGGAATTATGACATCAGGAATAGGGAGTTACTTGCTGTTAAGCTGGCTCTAGAGGAGTGGCGTCACTGGTTAGAGGGCACGGGGGTTGCTTTTATTGTTTGGACTGACCACAAAAACCTTGACTACATCCGCACCGCTAAGAGACTAAATTCTCGGCATGCTCACTGGGCATTGTTTTTCAGGCGGTTTAGGTTTACCATCTCTTACCGCCCGGGGTCCAAGAATGGTAAACCCGATGCGCTGTCGCGGATCTTTGAGGCTGAGGCTAGTCCCACCTTCCCTGTGCCCATTCTGCCTCCCGAACGGGTGGTGGTGGCAGTCACCTGGGGGGTGGAATCCAAGGTCCGCGCTGCATTACGTAACGCTGCTATTCCCGCGGGGTGCCCAGAGGGTCTGTTGTTTGTGCCCGAGTCAGTCCGAACTAGTGTCCTACAGTGGGGCCACTCGTCCGAACTAGTTTGCCACCCAGGAGCGACTCGCACCTGCATGTTGATCAAGCAGCGATTTTGGTGGCTGTCCGTGGTGCGGGATGCTCGTCAGTTCGTGTCAGCCTGTCCGGTTTGTGCTGCGGGTAAGTGCTCCAATCGACCCCCAGCAGGGCTACTCCAGCCACTGTCAGTCCCTTCGTGGCTCTGGTCACACATAGCGATGGACTTCGTCACCGGCCTACCCCCATCTAATGGCATGATGGTAGTCCTCACTGTAGTGGACAGGTTCTTTAAGGCGGCTCATTTCATTCCCCTCCCCAAATTACCCTCAGCAAGGGAGACAGCGACTGTTGTCTTGGATCACGTTTTCCGTATTCATGGCCTCCCGGTGAACGTGGTTTCTGACAGGGGTCCCCAGTTTGTGTCTAGGTTTTGGACAGAATTCTGTCGACAGCTGGGGGCGACTGCGAGTTTATCCTCTGGTTATCACCCGCAGACTAATGGGCAGGCCGAGAGTGCTAACCAGGATTTGGAGAGAGTGCTGCGCTGTGTGGCGTCTGCCGAACCATCGGCTTGGAGTTCCAGATTAACCATGGTAGAGTACGCACATAACTCCCTCCCGGTCTCGTCTACAGGTTTATCTCCCTTCCAGTGCTGTTTAGGCTACCAGCCACCATTATTCCCCTCCCATGAATCTGACGCTGTTGTTCCATCCACGCATGCGTTCATTCAGAGGTGCCTCCTTACTTAGAGGATCGCCAGAAAAGCCCTCACCTGGACTGGCGAGAGGAACAAGGCGTCGGCGGACCGTCACCATACGAAGCCCCCACTTTGCGTGTACAGTCAGAAGGTCTGGTTGTTTTCTCAGGACCTTCACTTCAGACTCCCCTCACGTAAACTGGGACCCAAATTCGTTGAACCGTTTATCATTTCTAAAGTGCTCAGTCCAGTGTCATTGCGACTCAAGTTAACCCCCCCATTTAAGAATATTCACCCGGTTTTTCACACATCTAAGATCAAGCCCATTATTCGCTCCCCCATTCCCAGCCCAAAACCTCTGCCCCCCCCACCTCCGACTCCTCGAGGGGTCGCCGGCTTACAGGTGCATCTCAATAAATTAGAATGTCGTGGAAAAGTTCATTTATTTCAGTAATCCAACTCAAATTGTGAAACTTGTGTATTAAATAAATTCAGTGCACACAGACTGAAGTAGTTTAAGTCTTTGGTTCTTTTAATTGTGATGATTTTGGCTCACATTTAACAAAAACCTACCAATTTACTATCTCAACAAATTAGGATACTTCATAAGACCAATTAAAAAAAAACTTTTTAGTGAATTGTTGTCCTTCTGAAAAGTATGTTCATTTACTGTACATGTAATCAATACTGGTAGGGGCTCTTTTTGCTTTAATTACTGCCTCAATTCGGCGTGGCAGGGAGGTGATCAGTTTGTGGCACTGCTGAGGTGGTATGGAAGCCAAGGTTTCTTTGACAGTGTCCTTCAGCTCATCTTCTGCATTTTTTTGGTCTCTTGTTTCCCATTTTCCTCTTGACAATACCCCATAGATTCTCTATGGGTTCAGGTCTGGTGAGTTTGCTGGCCAGTCAAGCACACCAACACCATGGTCATTTAACCAACTTTTGGTGCTTTTGCAGTGTGGGCAGGTGCCAAATCCTTCTGGAAAATGAAATCAGCATCTCCATAAAGCTTTTCAGCAGAAGGAAGCATGAAGTGCTCGAAGATTTCTTGGTAAACGGGTGCAGTGATTTTGGTTTTCAAAAAACACAATGGACCAATACCAGAAGATGACATTGCACCCCAAACCATCACAGACGTTTGGAAACTTAACACTGGACTTCAAGCACCTTGGGCTATGAGCTTCTCCACCCTTCCTCCAGACTCTAGACCTTGGTTTCCAAATGAAATACAAACTTGCTCTCATCTGAAAAGAGGACTTTGGAACCACTGGGCATTAGTCCAGTTCTTCTTCTCCTTAGCCCAGGTTAAGACGCCTCTGACGTTGTCTGTGTTCAGGAGTGGCTTAACCAGAGGAATATGACAACTGTAGCCAAGTTCCTTGACATGTCTGTGTGTGGTGGCTTCTTGATGCCTTGACCCCAGCTTCAGTCCGTTCCTTGTGAAGTTCACTCAAATTTCTTGAATCGATTTTGCTTGACAATCCTAAGGCTGCGGTTCTCTCGGTTGGTTGTCATCTTTTTCTTCCACACTTTTTCCTTTTTACTCAACTTTCGGTTAACATGCTTGGATACAGCACTCTGTGAACTACCAGCTTCTTTGGCAATGAATGTTTGTGGCTTACCCTCCATGTGAAGGGTGTCAATGATTGTCTTCGGGACAACTGTCAGATCAGCAGTCTTCCCCATGCTTGTGTAGCTTAGTGAACCAAACTGGAGAGACATTTTGAAGGCTCAGACTACCTTTGCAGGTGTTTTGAGTTGATTAGCTGATGGGCATGTCACCATATTCTAATTTGTTGAGATAGTTAATTGGTGTGTTTTTGTTAAATGTGAGTCAAAATCGTCACAATTAAAAGAACCAGAGACTTAAACGACTTCAGTCTGTGTGCAATGAATTTATTTAATACACAGGTTTCACAATTTGAGTTGAATTACTGAAATAAATGAACTTTTCCACGACATTCTAATTTATTGAGATGCACCTGTATACGTATGTCGCTGTTCGATGTGAGAGTCCTATGGGTAGAGGTCACCAATACCTGGTAGACTGGGAGGGTTATGGTCCGGAGGAGAGATGCTGGGTTCCGGCTCGTGACATTCTGGATCGTGCTCTCATCGGCCAGTTCCATCGGCGTCATGGTGAGTCCTCCGGGGACGCCAGGAGGCATCCCTGAGGGGAGGGGTACTGTCACGGGTCAGGGTGCCTTCCTGGCTCCCTCTGCTGTCTGTGTTGTCATGTCTTTTTTGGCAGCTCGTGATCGGTGCAATCAGCGCTGATCTGGCTGTGGGGCTGCGCAGATCATGAGCTGCTTCTACTCCACCTGAAGCTTATTACCCTTTCCTTTATATTTCTCTTCTGTCTAGTCCTTGTTGTGAGTAGATTGTTTTGTGTTCGATGCATTTGATGTTCTGTGCTCTGCTTTGCTCTGATCTCTGTATTTACCTGAACCCCAGGATGCATAGAGCGAAGAACTACCGCCCTGTGCCTCGCTCTACTCTCAGGTTGCTGGTCCTGTGTGAGCGCTGGGTCTTGGGAAGTAATCAGCCTGTTTGGTCCGCATCCCTCTGCAGACCGAAGCTGGATTACTCCAGAGACTTGCTCACTGTTTTGGTTACAGCTTTATTTTTGTTCACCTTTTTGAGAATAAACCTCTGTTTGCATCTAATCCTCTGCATTTGAGTCCTCTGTTTTCCCCCTCCGTCCCATCACAGTAATCTTGCTTTTTACAGTCATTTTACAGTTTAATATTTTACCATAGACATTGCCCTACCCCGCTCATATGGTATTAATTTTATTTGTGCAGGTTGTAACAAATCAGCTCATGAGAAAATATGAATAATTAATCATAACTAGTTATAATTAATTATGATAATTAGATCCTCTGAGATATTTAGCTGACTCTCTGGTCACTGTCCCTGGTCAATTCTAAGAACGGTGTTAGATGTTTCCTGGTTAAGGGTGAGCATAACCCTTAACTGTACAATTCTCAAAAGCGTTGTGCGCATAAAGCTGCATGATTAAGTGACTCCAGTTATGGGAAAACCATGAACAATGTCAAGTGTGATACAAGTAAGGTTTTATTTTTATTTTTTATTTTTATTTTACTACATAAACACATAAACTGGTCTAACATCCTACATAAACACATAAACTGGTCTAACATAAACATACACACACATACACACACACACGCATACAGTTGGTATAGGAAAGGGTTAAAGCTTAACTCAGTACAGAGAAGAGACATAAGGAATGAAATTTATGGAACCATTTGCATATTCAGCAGATCTACACCTGAGGGAAACATCAGATTCTTAGTTCAAACACACCTTTGTAAAAAGGTGCAACTGATACCTAATGTATCAATTAAATAAGACTAAGTTTGATACTTGCAAGTCTCGTCTGTCTTAAAGAGATTCCTGATGCAATCTTAAGTTTTCCAGTTGATCTTTGCTGAATTTGGGTCGATGAAAAGTCATGAGTTGAAGTTTTGAGTCAGAGAATCTGGATTAATGGAAAGGTCGAGGCCGAAAGCCTGGTACAAAACTTAGGTTGTCCTGGAGCGTTGTAGCTCACATCTTATCGAAACCTAACAGAACCACCGACTGGGTGGGTCACATGAAGTGCGGCCTTTAAAGCCTGCAAAGATTCACGCCTCTCAAGATGGGCTTGTCCAATGAGGAAGTCCGGAATCTCAAGTGGGAGTTCTGAGATACTGGGGCATTTTTATGGCCCTTTGTTTGAAAGCATGGTAATTTGCATATGAAGCTTGTATAAAAATTGTTAAAGACTCTTAGAACACTAGTATGTTGCGTAGGTGTAAACATACAATATACACTCTCCATTAGATCATCCGAATACGAATTCATAGATACTAGACATGGTAGATTTACTTATAGTGAAAGGATGACAGGAGTGTGTTTTGATTATAAGCCTTCATAACAGTATACAATTTCAAAGACAGAATACACGATGACAATAATATACCCAATGACCTGAAGAATATGTGTGTTCATTCAAAAAAAGGTTTTCCTATGAATTAATTAATTAGCAAAGAAAAGTCCCTCCCTTGTGGATTTTCCTTATGGGCAAGAAGCGATTTTCTTCATCTAAATTCCAGGAGGTCGTAAATATATCGGGTGTCAGCATTGCCATGGAACTAGGGGCCTGTTCCGCTTCCTGGGGTGTTACAGAGTATTTGTTTAATATAGCTAACAAAATATATATTGTGTTTGATTGGTCCAGATGCTACAAATTCCCCCTTTTCGGGCGTTGTTGTCCGTAGTATAGACAACAACGAGCGATGTCAAGGTTCAGAACAATCGAACACACACCTGGCACTCATGGCTGGGAGCCAGTGGCGGCTCTTTGGCTGTTGGTGCCTCCAGGAGTGGTTGTTGTGCCGTGGTGGATGCTGTCAGGTGTTGTGCTGTGGTGATGTAGGCTGTAGCATGGTGTGGGTCCTCGAGCTTGTGCAGCAGGTGTTGATGCTGTGTCACCTGTCATCTTGAAGTGAGTTAGTCCGGGTAAGATGGTTGTTTGTTGGTGTTGTTAGCCAGTAGGCTATCTGTGGTATCCACGATGTGGAACAGCCGGGTTAGATTCTCACTGGTGAGAGTGCAGGTGGTTCTAGGGATTGCAGGTAATTGTTATGGAGTTTTTGTAGTGTGCAGAGAGTTTCAGACTGACTTAGTGATGATGGCAGGAGAGCGGCAGGTGGTTGTGAGTTCTCTGCTTTGCTCAACGTCACTAGAAGTTCGATGTTTGCGGTGTCACTTGGCTTTTGTGGTGGCACCGACTTGAGCTTGCTTGAGTTGTGTTGGTAGAGGTTTCGCTTTTGGGCATGTGGGCCCGTTGCTCAATTCAACGTTGTCTGGCTGCTTCTGGGGTGTCGACCGGTTTCAAGGGATGCTCCTCCCTTGGAGGGGTCTGATGCTGTGTTGCATCAGGCAAGGAGTCAGAAGTTTGTCCTTCTCAGTACTCCTTAGTTGAGTTTTTTGTTCAAGGAGCTCTTTTGCGAGTTTCAGCAGCTCCTGTAACCCAGAGGTAGGTGTGTCCAGCTGTCCTTGTGTAGCTTCCGTTGTGTGGAGGAGGATGTTGTGTTGGACTGCTGTTGGACATACCGTGGTTTTTGCAGGATGAGGACGCCTTTTCCCAGTTTTTGGTCTGGAACCTGGGTCTGTTGCCGTGTTGATGGCTCTGTCCTCTTCTGGCTAGGGGCTTTCTGTAGAAGGGTTTTGCATTGTGGCAATGCTGGGTGCCTTCTGGTGCCCGCTTTGGATTCGGAGTTGTGAAGTTCAGAATCAGCAGCGATCAGTCCATGTTCAGACTCTGGGTCTGAGAATTCCTTTATGATGGCTTGTTTAAACTGCTGGTGAGACTGCAGGATCAGTTCCTTTGATGTCCTCAGGGTCTCTGCAGTATTTAGGTTGCCAGATGTATTGTCTCTGGCCAGCTCGTTGGGGTCTGTGGGGTCACACGGTGTGTGTGTCTGCAGTGATCCTCTGGAAAGGTCCCCACCCCCTTGTGGCTGCTGGTTGTTGACGTGTGAACAGTGGCTCTCGCCCCCCCCTCGCAGGTTCAGACTCTTGGCTGAGGGGGTGGGCCTGCTGGCCAGGGGAAGTTCTGTTTCGTGTTTTCCCTGTCTGTTCACCTTGTGGTCTGCAAGCATATTTCAGTTCATTTGTGACACTGAATTCACCTCGGGCTGCTTGCAGGCTGGCTGCGTTGTTTCGGTTCGCCTGAATTAAACCCTTTTTTTTTTTTGCTTCTGCAGCTGCAGAGGTTTTCAGGGAGCTGACTTGTGATGTGTCAAGCAGAAGGCTTTGGCTCCCTTTCCCCCCTTTCGTAGCTGTGCACAGGCGTGGAGGGGTTGCACTGCTGGCGACCGATATTCAGCCTGCTGTCTTTTGCTTAAGTCTATGCGCAGTCGGTAGGACTGTTTAAATTCTTTCTGAACCATGTCAAGCGCCTCTTTAATTGCTGAGTCAGGGTTTGGACCTCAGCTCTGGCTGCATGCAGCTGGCCTTGTAAGGCCTTAGATCTGGTGTCTCTCTCATTTAGTTCCACATCTGTTGTTTTTAAGAGTGACTTTGTGTGAAACAGTTCTCTTTTCAAGTCCTGTCTGATGGCTTTTTCCAGCGGCACTTGGTGTCTAGCAGCTGTTAGAGCCTCCTGAAGACTGGTGATTTCCTTCCTTCTGTCGCACCATTCTGTGAGGATCTTTGCATACGCTCTGTGCTTTTTCTCTTTGAGCAGGTGTCAGTTCTCTGCAGAATTTTGTGACTTGCAGTTTCAGCTCAAATACCTCCTGTCTGAGGCCCTTGAGGGTGGGGGCCTAGGAGAGTATGATGCTGGTCAGGTGTTCACTTATGTCGCAGTTTCGCTGTTTTTTTTTCTTTGCCATTGCAGGTCGTTGGCTGCTTGGAGCTGAAGGATGTCCATTACAGTGCTCTGCTAAGTGTCCAGGTGGTCCTGGTGAGCTGGCAGGGCTGGATGTCTGTGGAATGTCTGCGACATACTGGCACACTTGTGGGAACACCAGAGGGAGAGAGGCACAAGGCAAATGC